>OX352748.1:6612500-6860000 GCA_947095525.1 Trisateles emortualis | reverse complement strand
ACCTTATTGTAAAACATCACTACGTTCATTGCAAATAAATGATTTCTAATAAGATGCAGAACTTAAGATTTGCAATCTTGTCGCTCCTCTGTAGGTACGCTTTGATCTTTTAAAACACGCAACGGATTTTAATGGGTAAGTAATAGATGATAGAACAACAAAATCTCTAATATTAACAACATATAACAACGGAATCTATAATTTTATTTAATATAGCGATTAGTTAATATAATGAACGATTGATATAATTTTAAAATAACTAATTTGTATAAGCTCATACATTGAATAAAACATCGTTTGACATAACATACATTATATATAAAATCTTTTGACATACCACTCAAAAGATATAAAACTTATTTGGTAGACTAAACTAACTGATTACTACCTACACTAAGATAGAATCTATCTAACTAAATACAATCAATAGGTCTATGCAGTGGCGGATTTACAATTTTGCCGCTAATTTTTCAGTCACGCACAATGTAGGGTTCCAAAATTGCAATTCCTAATAATGCGGACCAAGAATAAGGTAGGATCTATGGTTTCAGCATTCATGACTTCTCAAAACATAGGAAAATGGTAACAATTTTAGTAAAGTATTGAAATAAGTCACATTAAAAGTGTCACGGGGAAGGGCAGTCACTCCACCCCGCGGTTTTTTATATTAAATGTTGCAATTTAAAAATTTGGTAGGTTTAAAATTATATAATACCTAATGTTCTTTGTCTTGATCATATGTACCTACCATAACATTAGATTCGGGGGACGCAGTACAGCACCAAACCTAACCTACTGATCATTTTAATATGGTCAGGTATTTCTACTCCTAAATATGATACAGACTACGAAAATTACAAAAAATCCGACTTATTTCCACAATTCATGTTTTTTTTATTTACGAAATCAATGGGAAATCATAGAAAGGCTTGAGACAAAATCTCACAGTTACAGATTTCTATAAATTCAAGAAACTTGATTCAAGCCCCAATATAATTTTAACTTATCCAATAACATTTTAAAAGTTAATCGGCTATTACTCGTAAACTTGTGAAGTCTACTTAGCTGTGATAGTTTTCCTTTTAATTTTGATAAATATCTACGGTGATTTTTTTTACATTTCCAAATACCACCATTTGGCCGGCAGAGGGGATACTTGGCTCTAACAAAAATTATTATATAAATTAGCACTTAAAAGCCTAATATTTCACAAACGAATCTCTCAATCAAAAAACTGTCTTAACAAACCTACAATATTTTCAAAAGACCTATTTAACGATATCCAACACCATGGAGTAGTTGAGAAAAAAAATAAACATCCCCACTTTACATGTACAGGAGATACCCTAAAAAAATATTTTTTCAAGATTTTATTTTACCACTTTGTCGGCATGACTAATATGTATGTTTGTGCCAAATATCAGCTTTCTAGGACTAAGGGTCTCTGAGCTAAGCTGGGGACAGACGGACGGACATAACGAAACTATAAGGGTTCCTTGTTTACTTCGGAACCCTAATGGATAAAAGTTACTAAATTCAAATTGAAATATATAAAAAAATCATGATGATAGCATAAGTATATATGATATAATACAGTGCGTTTAGTAATCTATACTTAGGTACTAATATTATAAAGCTGAAGAGTTTGTTTGGTTGAACGCGCTAATCTTAGAAAAAAAAGTACCTACTTTTTTTGTTGAATAGTGCATTTATCCAGGAAGGCTATAGGCTATATAACATCACGTTATGATCAATAGGAGCGGAGCAGTAGTGAGATGTATTGCAAAATCGGGGAAATGTACGATTCAAATTACGACGCGGACGAAGTCGCGGGCGACCCCTAGTCTTTTATATACGGATTACGGACGTAAGAGTGTTCAGTATACTGTGCATTAAGTACTAATATTAAAATTTTAGTCACTTGTTTCTTTGTGTAAATATTTTTATTTTTATCTATGTAAGATTTAAAAAATGGGCCGAATTTGCCGCCCCCTAAAATCTGCCGCCCTAGACTCAAGCCTACTCAGCCTACTGCTAAATCCGCCACTGGGTCTATGTAGAAAGTCACTGTGATGTTTAACATTTTACAATGAAGATGAAAGAAAATGATTGAATCAATCTCTAACCACATAGGTAAATGAAGCCTAGCGTATTTAATTTAATCGTCTATCATTTTGATTGATATTTATCTTCAAATGTCAAATGTTGCAATATCTATGCTATGTGAAATATACTCGTGGACAAAAATTACGGGTCACTACGAAAAATTTGAATATCTGTTAAAAGGACAGTAAATGTTGGAAACGTTATTCTTTTATTTATTTAAATTACATGAGAAAAAAATATCATGCGTTGAGTACATCATTCATACCTTATGAATCGCACAATAACGAACTTTAAAACCATATTAATACGTCGTATTGCCTCCACGAGCTCTTTTTACAGCTGCCAGACGATTGGGCATGCTGTTTATTAAATTTCTTATGCAATATTGCGGGATATTGTTCCATTCTTCCACTAACGCATGATTTACGTCTCAAAGTGTAGCTGGGGCGGGGTTTATTATACACCTTCCGAGCTCGTCCCAAGCATGCTCAATGGGATTTAAATCCGGGCTTCTCGAAGGCCAGTCTCATTCTCTTTAATATACAGTTAGTTTCATGCATGTAACATTATTAATTTAGAAGATACAGAAGATTTTAGCGCCGACCCGAATTATTAGTCCACGAGTGTATACTATACTCTTATAAGCGAAAACCTATTGATAATAATAAAATTTAACAATATGGCCCCCGTATTTATAGCAGTTTGATTTTAAATACATTTACATAAATAAAATAAAAAAATATTTATCGTCATGAAACTCAGATACCTACAATTAGAACACAAAATTGGAATTTAAAATACAGAAAAAAATACAATCTTCTGAATAATAATTCCCACACACCCTAGTGACTGTTGGGCATCACAGATAGATTATTATACCAGGAGACGACGCGACTACGAATTACTGGACTTTCTCAGTCCCTTAATATAAAACCTCGAATCATAAACTACATACAACATCCCTAATAATTATGCTACCAAACCACATTACCTAGGCACAGTAGGCACAACTCAACATGATACCAACTAAAAATATAAATAGAAACTTATCAGTAGAGTTATCTAACCCATCTAGCTGCCACCAATGATGAAGAAGCCGCAAACATTTTGCTTGCCTATTTATGTTACAATTTAAAATTATTATTAATATTTCTCTAAATTATGGAACTGTGTTTTCCATTGAATGGTTACTTCGGTAGGTTTTGTCGTGAACCAATTGTGTATGTTTGATGTATCAGGGCAGCGAAGTGTCTCCGTACGGGCCACTGTGGGACGCTCCGCCGGCGCCGGTGCCCTACCCAGACATCCTGGCCTTCCCACCAGCCGACCTGGGTAAGTCTCACTACTTATATATTTTGATAAGAGAGCGATGAGAGATTAGGTATAGAGAAAGCATGGGTATTTCGAAGTGTTTAATGAAATGACTTTGATCATAAAGAATTAATTTTCAGACGGCATGTAACTGCGATGCGATTAAAAAGAATGACTGGATTTTTTGCCGGTTTTACTTAGGCTCTACCCCTGCCTGTTATAAATGTACTGTGTGACGTGTCATTTGGTATTTTTATTGACCTGCCTGATTGTCACGGTAATATGAAAATAATCGTTTTTTGATACATATTTAAGTCAGCATCACGCAAGTAATATGTCCCGGGTATTACAAGTTTCTAAAAGCTGCGATACAGGCGTTACCTACTTACCTACCTTATAAAAAAAAAACTGTTCAAAATATCCAAAAGAAAGTTTTTACAGACTTTTAGTTATTGTGTGTGGACGTGAGATGTATTTATTTATTTATTATACTCTTTATTGTACACCATTTACAATAATTTTACAAAAACTTTTTATAAATAAGTCTGTACAAAGGGCGGCCCTATCGCTAACAGCGATTTCTACCAGGCAACCTTTGGATGGATATGTGAGTAGGATTATAGCGGTAGTTGATGGCGTACTCAATATTTATAAATAATAATTTCTATATATAAAGTTTAAATTATATATATAAAATACATATAAATACATATTTATTACCTACATATAATACATAATATTATACACGATATATACCTCCTAAGGAAAGAGTAACATAAAAATATTAAAGTGTAAGGTAAAATAAAATTTCACTTTGGCTTTGATGTACCTACATAGTAATTGTTAGTTGGTTTGTTCAGTCTGGTCGGCTGCAGGCTGTGGCAGCCGCGGCGGGTCGCGCGCTCCGCCCGGCGGCAAAAAGGTGCGGCGGCGAGTAGCCTCCGTGGCGCAGCGACGCGCCGCCAACATCCGCGAAAGAAGAAGGATGTTCAATCTAAATGAAGCCTTCGATAAGCTACGTAGGAAGGTTTGTATGATACAGATTTTTACACTGACTATGTACCTACCTAACTCAGCAAACAAGCATACAGCCCGTCTGAAGGTAAGCGGGTTTGCTGTCGTCTATGGATGCTGAAATCTAGGAGTATCACAATTTACATACCTACGCATTTTTATAAATAGAATAGATTTGGGGTCTGTTATTGTTCTTACATGAACTATTTTCATAAATATCACATTATTAGAATTATATTATATGATTGAAGGTAGATCAAATAATATAATTGATCGAAGATCAAAACAGTGCAAATGTGTTGTATTTTGCTGACAATTTTTTGTGGTAGCTTCAGGGATTATTAGCATTGTTCATAAAACTGCACGAACGCTGCATTTGTATCTGCTTTATTGTATATTTGGTAGAAGGATAGTAATCAAAAGTATCTTTTCTCTCAGGTCCCAACATTCGCCTACGAGAAACGCCTCTCACGTATCGAGACGCTTCGCCTAGCTATAACTTATATAAGCTTCATGTGTGAACTGCTCCACGGATCTCCGCAGCCTCACCATCCACCTCATGGAGCTCTACATCCTCCAAGGCATGTGTTTGATGCTGAAGTACCTTGGTGCGCTTAAAACACCTAAATGTTTTGATATTTCTAGTCAAGTGGAATATTTGTTTTAAAAAGTAAAAAATAGGGCCAAAGTTTTATAGTGCACGTGTCTGTCAATCTGTGGAGCCTTCAGCCCTTTCTACAAGCAGGTGAAAAGCTTCTTCGTAATTTGTAACTTTATTGTATAAATAGTACTACTATAGTACTACTTTGAGTTTGATTAAGTACCTACTAACAAGATAAAAGTTGCCAAACAGATTTTTAAGGGAATGAGTACCTATTGCCCAAATAACTTTTATTTGAAAGAATTTTGTATATTTTGTATGATGTCATTATTTGTTTTCATTAAACTTTACTGCTTCTTAGCTAGTACTTTTCTATTTCTAGTCAACTTAGTTTTTCTACATTAGGTTTATTTCTACAATAATATAAGGTTTTAAATACCTATACTTAGGTACTTTTAACAAAATCATAAATAAGGTAATAATATATTTACTGTACTTATTTTAATTTTAATTATAACCTTAATATTTTAATTAATTAAGGATTTTTTAAATTATTGATGTAATTTTGCTTGATAAATTTATTTGTAATAGTTAATGTAGAATATATTTTCGTTATTTTAAATATGTCCCTATCATCTTTAGTGTATGTACCTACCTATGTGTATTATGTATAGGTATGTATAGTGATCTCATAGTAATCATCAATGCATCACAGTAAATACAGTGTGTACATAAAATTATTAAAATTATTAATTTTGTAATAAATAAATACAGTTAATTTAACAACTAAATACAGTAAGTGTATGGAGGAGACCCGTGCCCAGCAGTGGGACGTTTATGGGTTAAGATGAGATGAGAATTAAACAACTTTCCTTTTTTTAACGTTCTACTTAAATCCATCTCACCCATAAGACGTCCACTGCTGGACATGGGCGTCCCCAGGCCAGGTTTTCCACATTATTCGGTCCTGAGCTGACCTTGTCCATCGGTTGCCCGCGATCTTTACCAGGTTTTTCGGTCCACCTTGTTGGAGGCCTGCCCACGCTGCGTCTTCCAGTTCGTATTACTTAAATATTGGAATTTAAATTATAGCTTACATTTATGACGGCCATTTTAGGTACGATTTATTATACAAACTATAGAGACACCATACCTATTACGTAATATAAATTTACTATACTGTAACTTTTGTCTTCCATTAGTAATAAATATAATAATAATACGGATGAAGTTTTTATTACTTACCTAAGCAGCCAGCCAGCATTCAAGAAAATTTGAAATATGCTTAGAACTTTCTATGTATTGACTGCCTCGGTGGTCCGGTGGCCGCAGTATGCGCCTGCTGTGCACGAGGTTGTGGGTTCGATTCCCAGACACAGGATAAAACTTTGTGTGACCCACAAAGAATTGTTCTGAGTCTGGGTGTAATTTGTGTCCGTTAATTGTATGTTTGTAAAGTCCCCCGCGACACAGAGCTTGTTCTCTAGTGCGGGAGTTTAAAAAAAAAAAGAATGTTCTTTTTCTTATCGTTTGATTAGTGGCTCATCACCATCACCCATATTTAGGCCTCTGTCGTGTAACGATTGTTAGCAGTCGGGGTCCGAATATTAACGTGCCCTCAGAAGCACGGAGATGCTCAGATGATATACTCGTACCATTATTCGGTCACCTATCTATAGGGTTTAGCGCCCTTGGTAGGTTAACCAAGTCGTTACTGAATAGGGAGTACAATACCTGGCTATGAGCTGGCTATTTCCATTTTTTTTTTCTAAAAATGACAACTCCCGCACTAGAGAACAAGCTCTGTGTCGCGGGTGACTTTACAAACATAAAATTAACGGACACAAATTACACCCAGACTCAGAACAATTCTTTGTGGGTCACACAAAGTTTTATAACTATAATGGACAACGGGTCTAAATCGCGTAATATTTTAAAGGTTTTCATACCTTTTTGTTTCCCGACGTTTCGGTCGAATTGCACCGACCGTGGTCACGGGTTGACTGGTGCGAGTGAGCGGTGCCGCCGACTTCGTTGCGAAGCGAGAGGTTTAGTAACTACCCTCACTTGGTCGTAGTTTTTATAATGTTCGGAACTGTTAGTACGTCGACACACAACACTAATGACGTCTACACACGGGTCTACTTTGTCATTACGGCGAGGCTTAAACAAAAAGGTATGAAAACCTTTAAAATATTACGCGATTTAGACCCGTTGTCCATTATAGTTATAATATGTGTACAAATCGTGAAAGTTTAAAAGGAATTAACACAAAGTTTTGTCTTGTGTGGGAATCGAACCCACAACCTCGTGCACAGGTATTATTATCTCCGAAAAATCTGAAAGGCAAGTGGCACAGTGGTGGTAATTGTGTTCCTGTGAGCGAATACAGGTTTCCAGCGCTCATTCAGAGATGCGTTCTAACCTAAACGTTTAGCTATCACAGGAATACTCCATCACAAAACCTTGGCGTTATTTTTTTTTGTGTTGGTAAGACGCAAGTTATACCTCTGGCATGGGGTCTCATCAGGAACAAATCAAAATTAGTACGAATAAATACCAATAGATGGAGTTACATATATCGATTTGTTATTTACGTTTATGTAAAATTCAAACCTGGAAGAAATATAGCCTGAAACATTTACATACATATTTTAAGAAATCCTACTAGCATAGGAAAATGAAATAAAGGGCTCATAAAATAAAATTATAATTATATATTTTCAAAATTCAATAATGTCGCCGTAGTCCTGGCGGCAGTATTTTGTACTACTAAGAAGTTGAAACTTGCGAGTGACTTGTGAGTAATGGCGCTGGCGCTGTACGCATTTTCAGATTTTTATAAATTAAAATTTTACTGTTGGGTCATACTAGGTATAAAAATATATAAAGTTAGGTTAAAAATAAATAATACTGGTATATATATTTTTTCTCTCAACAAAAAAACTTTAAAAATGTCTTACGTTATCAAAATTATGAACAAAAATTTGAGATTTATTATCATAAATATTTTAAAAACTAAACAAATACAAAAAGTGTATCCTATGTTGGGATTCAATATTTTAAAATCTAAACAAATACAAAATACAAAAAGTGTATCCGAAGTTGGGATTCGAACCCGGTTCGGCCGGATACGGGTACCTCCGTACGGTGCTAAGGTATCGACTATCGTAATGTGAGAAAATTACCTATTTGTGAATTCGAACTGATACTTAATAATTACAGTTTTATTATATTTTTCCTAATATTTAAAAAGAATATTATCTGATATTAAAACCATCTACAAAAAACAAATTTCAAAAATTGGACATGCATCTGGGATTCGAACCCAGTACCATGGGACTGTTGGACGAATACCACAGAATGCTATACTTACTCCTGACTGGCCTGTTGGTCTAGTGGTTAGTGACTCTTAACTACTAAGTTGGGGGATCATGGGTTCGATTACCATTCAGGACAAATCTTTGTGTGATGAGCTCTGTTTGTTGTGCTGTGCCAAGCCTGGTTTCAGATGGTATGTGAATTGTCAGAAAATATTATTATTACCCTAATTCGACTCATCTCGTAGGTACTGAATTGATAGATGCTAGGTAGGTATAATATACTTATTTGTTAATTTGAACTGACAAAACAAAAAAAATGTTTATTATAGTTTCACGAATAATTAAAAAAATACATTTTAATTTATAGGTATACGTAATTAAAGCCATCAACAAAAAACTTAACACTATACCGTAAACTTCTGTTAAGATACGGGAAAAAATTGTTTAGCCCGGGGCGAAACCGGGGCGGAGCGCTAGTTAAATACGGAAGCAAACAGTCAAAATAAATGTATATTTCGTACGTAAAGCGCGTGACCTTGAGCGAGTAAACGTGGCCCGAGCCCGAGACAATAAGCGATACCTGCCCTTTATGGTCGGTGTAGATGTGTGCGCTCTGTGTCGCGTGCGGCAGCCCACTGGCGATCGGCTCGGTTACGAGCTACATAGTGGTAGGCACATAACGCGTGGCCTTGAGCGAGTGACGGAGGCCTGCTAATACCAAAGAATGCTATAATTTACTCCATCCATTAATGACATCGACTGGCCTGTTGTACTAGTGGCACAGATTACTAAAGAGTTACTACGTAACTAGTGGTTAGTGAATCTAATCCATGAGGGTTCGATTCCCATTCAGGACCAATCTTAGTGTGATATGCTCTGTCTGTCGTCTGAGGCTGTGCCAAGTTTGGATTTAGATGGTGTGTGAGTTGTCACAAAATATTATAATTAACCTAATTTGACTAAGACAGAAACAAATCAAACAGACCCTTATCACTTCAAACAGATTATTTGTTTATTTGTACTGATAAATTAATTGCTTATTATAGTTTCACGAATATGTATTCTTTTTAATAAATCAATTTATATTATAGGTATACCTAATATAAGCCATCAACAAAAAAATAAACTTAGGTTAATAGGTATATTAACATTTTAATATACCTAAACGGGAAAAAATTGTTTAGCCCGGGCGAAACCGGGGCGGAGCGCTAGTTAAATACGGAAGCAAACAATCAAAATAAGTATATTTCGTAAAGCGCGTGACCTTGAGCGAGCAAACGTGGCCCGAGCCCGAGACAATGAGTGATACCTACCCTTTATGGTCGGTAGATCTATGTGAGTGATGAAGTAGGTGCCTACTATCTTGTGAAAAATATAATTTTAAATAAAGTGTCGCCATCTGTTGATTTTATGTGTATGCACGTAATCTGTTGGATACAGACATCTACAGATAGATAGATAATTAAAATTTAGCCCGAAGGTTTGCCCGAGTTAGCGGGGAACCATTTCTTTGTATGGGATGGGGTATCTGTACTAGTATTATATTATCTGTGCCTCTGGTATTACAAGCTTCCTTAGGCTATGGTTACTGGTTACCATCAGGCGGGCCGTATGCTTGATTGTCACCCAAGTAGACGACATATCTGGCGATTCAAAAGAGTGGCCTGAGTTTCTTGTCGGTTCTTTCCTTAGGCTCTACCCCTGTCTGTACAGTCAGTGAACTCAGCAGTTGGCAAATTATCTGACATCTCATTTGGCATTTTTTCCTGTACCTATAAGAGTCACAGTATGATCTATATATAAATGAATTTGAATATATGGACATTGAACCTCCACCTTTCTGAAGTCTTTTAAAAATATCAAATCAGTAAATTTCGATTTAATTCAAATAATCGTGTTAACTTACCTAATTATATTACCTGCTTACATACCTTACTTAATTTTAAAAAAAACTAAGCAGGTAATTAGTTAAATAAAACCTTTTTGTATCTAATGGACAAAGCATTTCTTTTGTCGCCAAATAACAAATAATTGCATATTGTCAGTAAGTACTATCGGCAAAGTTGGCTTGTAATATGTTTAATCATTTATTAATACAATATAGTAGAATAATGTAAGGTTACATTAAGGTCTATGGGAAAAGTATGTTGGGTGGAGTCCGGCAGGGGTATTCCGTAAGAGCAAAAACCGAGCAAAATCTGGCTGTCAGATTGAAAATCGGTATTCCGTAAGAGCAAAAACCGAGCCTTTTTGACGTTTAATCAATAGATTGTGCCGTCACCGAGCAATCACAACTATTAGTTTGCGATCACAACTGTCAGTTTGCGATCATAACTGTCAGTTTGCTATCGCTGTTTCTTAGAGAATCAGCCGGCCGGGCACCAGGGCAGTGGTGGCAGTGGACCACCTCTACCGAAACAACCGTGACCGGTGAGTATTTGAGTCAGATGGAACTCCGTGTCTTCTATGTATCCATCCTTCAAAGTTCGATAGTATAGTGCCATATGACATAATGAACTCAATGTTTTAGCCGTTAAGGTTGAAATCCTTTTTGTTTGCACGTATGATTAAGTTGTGAAATGAAAAATGTTGTCCAGTTTTCTTTATTCAAAGAAAACTGGACATAATTTCTCATTATTCATTACTTACTGACAATATGCAATTATTTCATAATTGAAATAAAAAAAATAAGTTTGAAGATGAGCCAAACTGGTGAAGGGTGAGTCACGAAGTAAAATAAAATAAAAGAATAGCTTCGTTAAAACTCTTTTTTTCTTCTCCTTTTTTGAAATCGGTTAAAAATGTTATAGGTCGAGCGCCAACTTTATCGATAGTACTTACATGCAATAATCTAATGAGTTAGGAGCTTACATTAAGTACCTAATGACCCATATCTAATAATGAGAGCTTTCCCTAATATTCCTTGTATAAAACTATTGTTGCGTTAAAAGTTAAGTTAGTTTTGTTACAGTGCTTGTGAGTGGTGGACCAGTAGTGTTAGTTTGTGGCAATATGAGGTGGATCATTTTTAATGTGAGTATTTTTAATATGTTAAGAGAGGTAGGGAACCATTCTAGCGAGCAAGCCCGATTGGGAAAGAACCTTCACCTTACAGAAGACCACAGCCAAATAAACAGTGATGTAGTTGTGTTCCTGTGTGTGAGTACAGGTCTCCAGCGCTCATTTAGGGATGCGTTTTGAAAGAACCGTTTTCCTATCACAGGGATATTAAGTGAATGGTGTCAAAAAATGGGTCAGCAACACGCAAGTGATACCTCTGGTATTGCAAGCGTCCATAGGCTACAGTTACTACTTAAAATCAGGCGGGACGTATGCTTGTTTGCCACAAAACTGTTATACATAACTTAAACTTGTTATACATACGCACCAACAAAACATCGATTGGTTTTATTTAGAGCTTAATAAATGTTATAAAAGAACTAGCGACCCTTTTTTTGCTCAGACTTCGCCATGGTTAACAATTAAATTTCCAACCTTTGTTACTTACATAAGTAGTTTTTTTTACAAGTTCGTAGCCTCAGTAGTTAAAAGAATAACTACATTATATGCTTTAAGTAATTCAGATAATATAACATTGTAAAACTATGCATAATTAGCCTTCACCTGGATTTGGCTTTTCCCGCGTGGGCAACCCCTTGGGAACAGTGATTTTGCCCGGACTAAGGCAGTCATCATGATCATCAAATGAATGATATTTGTGCCAAATTTCAACCATTTGATGATGATGATGACTGCCTCTGTGGTGCCTCCAGTGGCCGCTGTATACGCCTGCTTTGCACGAGGTTGTGGGTTCGATTCCCACACAGGACAAAACTTTGTGTGACCCACAAAGAATTCTTCAAGAGTCTGGGTGAAATTTGTGTCCGTTAATGTTTGTAAAGACCCCCGCGACATAGAGCTTGTTCTCTAGTTGTCTTTTTAAAAATAAAAATAAATAGATTTAACGTTTTGCGTGAAACATCCATACATCCTTACAAACTTTCATATATAAGTTAGAAGTGGTTGCATAACTTTGCATAACATATAAATGTTTTTTCAATTTCAGTGCTTGCTTTTAGCAAGTATGATCTCTGCAGCACCAGATGACCGGCATAAAAGACATCTCTCATTCATCAAAAATTTCATCACATCGACTTTATTAGGATGGAATCAACGACAGCTACCAGAAATCACAAAATTAGAGCCAGATACTGAGTACCAGTTTTATAATATACCTGGCTTTGATGACGTTTTGATTAGAGCTAAGCCAAGTTTACATGCAGCAGAAGAAACAGTTTACCAACCAGGAGATGTACTGGAAATCAATCCATTTGAATCTTACATCGGTACAAATAATCCTAAAGACACGCTTGCAACATTCCAGAATGTGAACAATTTGCTTTCAACAGGTGTAATAAATGGTCAAGATACCAATTTGTTAAAACAAACCATGAATCCAATGATTTCTAATTTACATACGAAGATTGTAGCTGAAGATGTCAGGCCTCCAGCTCCAGTTATGTCAAAAATCATGCAGCCAGTAGTAACTAAAGTAGAAAATCCTTACGATATAAATGTGGGATTGCAAGAGGATTTAAAACCTAATTATTTGGATAAACAAATGAAGATAAACGAGCCTGTTATTACGTTTTCTGCTCGTAGCAATCCTGATGATTTAGTAGTGGAAAGTATTGACCAGGCGTCTATTCTACCAATGTGTATACAACAAAGAATAGATGATGTTGTTTCGCTAAGTGCAAATCCACAACAAATTATACCTATACAAGCCTCTCCTATTGATTATCAGCGAGTAATAAAACCTCATGACATCAACCGATTTCTTAACCTACCATATGGATATGATTATGAAAAAGCTGTAGCCCCTATTAGCCCTTCGCCGCTACACTTAAACCATTTGAGTGAACTCGGTCATAATAGTCCGGTAAATGAAGATACATCAAAGATAAGTGACCACCTGTATGATACCACACCACAAGCAATACCTCCAAGTAATCAAATCGAATTGGCACAAACATTAGGACCAATCCCTTCTCAATACATCTCTAAAATTCATGCTGAATTGCCGAAAGAATCAAACACAGAACATGAAGATATCAAAACAAACGATCCAAATAGTGATACAACAGTTTCTCATTTCAGTTACCAACAGATCAATTATAATAATTCAGCTATCAGTGTAGTGAAAGAAAAAGATGGGTTAAAAACCAATGTTGACATAAAAGTACCAATGCCAAATTATCATCAAGATTATATACCACCTGACATAAATATCGGGGCACCCATGACAAATGGCTTAAAATCAGGTGATAATACACCGACAAATGAAGCAGTTTCCCATTATGTATACACACAGGTAAGTCATAACAACCCAAATGAATTCAGCAAGGAGAAAGATGAAGTTAAAACTAATCGTAATACTTACTCACCGTTGCAAAGTCATCAAGTTAATAAATCGTCGAATAAAAATTCCAAGCGAGTAATAGAGAATAGTCAAAATAATGCTAAAGGCGCAGATAAAGTAGCGGAAACTTATCATAAAAAAGATAATATCCTAACTAATGTCAAGCCTGGAGATAATATAACTGAAAAAGAAACATTATCTGAATATATTTCAGAAAAAGAGATTCCTACTCCAAAATCACTTAGTATTGCGAAAGAGAAAGATACATTAAAAACGAATGCGCATACTGATTATCTGTTACCAAACAACTACGTTTACGTCCCACCTGTAGTAAATACAGCACCAGTTATGACGCATGATTCGAAAAGTGTTAAAGCAGTTAAAAATGTTCCTGAAAAAGGTACTCTATCTGATTATATTTATCAACATTTAGCGCGTCATAATCCATCTGCATTTAATTTTTTTAAAGACGCAAATGAATTTAACACAAATAATCATAACTTTTATATTCCACCACCACCTTTAAATCCACCATCTAGAATGAACACTGCACATTCCGAGTCAGTTACAAATAAAAATGTAAATATAAAAGATGATAAGACATCTACTGGAAATATTGTAAAACCAATAAATATTAGCTCAAAACATGGAACAGGTTTTCATTATGGTTATAGGCAAATCACCCATAATGATTCTAATGTGAACAATATGTATAAAGAGGGAAATAAATCAAAAACAAATTATCCTTTACATACTAAAATTACCGTGCCAGTAAGTTATACTACACTTAAAGAAGAGTTATTAACCAATAAAGTAACAACAAACTCTGAAAGTGCTACAGAAAATATAAAAAACAATCCACCAGTTTTTACAGAAAAAGCTCCAGTTTCTTTAAAAGATAATTCTAAAGTAGCTGACAGTAACTATGTATACCACCAACGTAATATAGATGGAAGTTCGATGAAAATCAAAGGAAATAAGGATGGGGTTTCTATCGATGTCAATGATAAATCTATGGAAGGAAGAGGGGACATTCCAGAACAATGATGAAAATAAAACCAAGTTTAGTTTTAAATATTTTATTAGATTTACTTAATTCAATAATTATGTATGTCTATGTATAAGCTTTATTAAAACGAATGTAATAAAGTTAAAGCCTATTTTTTATTCGTTGGAATATTTTTTGGGGACATGGCACAGATAAGATTTGTAAATAGATAAAATATATTTAGTGTAAGTACTTGGTAAATTAATAAATACTTTGAAATTATGTTTTTTCGTTTTACTTATGTACCATATTTTAAAACCTATCTATTCATCTCAAGTTTTTTAAAATTTTAAATAAAGTATTTGTCGAATGCATTTAACTATCTGTATGCATTATATCTGTCAGTTTGACACATATCTTATTAGGCCTAAATACACTGACATTTTGTTTTTTTTTAAATTTTAATATAATAGACAACACCAAGTTTAAGTTTAACAGATTTTAACGTGATATGTTTATACATGTAGTTTGAAGTTATTAACAATGTATCCTACGTTTTCTAGCTTTTCGCAAAAATAAGCTATCACTTAAAGTATTCACCTTTCGTATTTTTTGAGTTATTTTATTGTAACACTTTCTACTGGTTGATTTTCCGCCAAATTATTAAATCAAGCAACCGCTTTTACAAAGCACTGACATAAAAACAGTCCAGATTTGACAAGTTTAATATAGATGGCGCAGCTTGTCCCTTAGTTTTCGGGTCCGTTCGTTATGCTTCATATTTTAATGTATAATAAATACACTGGAACCATAACGACGAGCCCATATTTTTTAACTCATTGCATTTTTCCATTAATTTCCACCCATTTTAACTAATATTTTTGCAATCTTTTATTGCACTATTGTGCACAAATTATTATAATAGGTAGGTAGGCATTTCTATTTAAACCAATTTTAGTTTAAAGTACTCATTGAACACTAGGCATTATTTTAGAATACACAAACGTAACGCCGAATCAACTTTTAATAAATTCTTTGATGTTCAATGAAAATAAAATATTTTGTTAGTTATTTATTTAAAACATTGTTAAAATTTATTATACTTATCTGTTTCTTTTCGCAAAGTATAGACAGCGACAAGAAATAGCCTAGTAATAATAATAGACACGTAATAATCTCATTCATAAAGCTTCTTATGTACAATAAGCCTGCTAGTTTCACTGGCAGGGATAATAATATCTATGTTAACTTAAATAGAAATTAGACTATAAACAATGTCACAGTAGGTATAATAATAGCAATCGTGTAGTAGTAGTAGCAGGAATGTAGTAGCAATATGTAGCAATGCATTTATGCATTATTTTCTGTTTACTGTCAGTCGATTTATCATTTAACGAATTTTGGCCTAGAAGGAGAAAATTTAACGCGCGTTGAAAGAAATTTGCTTTAGACGAGGCAGATAAAGTTGTGATGTTATATTATCGGTACGCAGGTCTCGTAGCTAAGTAAAAGTAGTAATAGATTTACGAAGAAAATCATACAGTATGCTGCTGTTAAAATTTGTGGATGGAAGATTTTTTTCTAAAAAAATACATTGAGAACTTAAGCAGTAAGTTCTGTTCCTGATCTTTTTAGTGGTGTCGTATTGTCGTCCTACTGGCATATAAAAGTGAAGGAATTGAGAGTGCACCTGTGCTTGCGCTCACATTTGTACACTATATTGCACACAAAGTTTCAAAATGTTTATTTTTGCTTGGTAGCGCCATCTACGTCTATTTTTACGTAGTTTTAAATAAAATTCGATCCAGTGAGTCTGGTGTAAGCAAGTAATGGCTTATGATTGCTGTTTGCGATAAATCTCAGGTTATAACTTCATAAAACTGTAGCTTTGTTTGCGTTGTACGTTAATAAAAAGTATCCTATACCATTAGGATATACTGTAGTTTTGAATTATTGAGATATTCTTCTAATTAGACTTGTAGTTTCTAAAATTAGCACGTTTAAACATACAAACGCCTTATGGTTAGCTTACACCGAGATGGGACGAGCCGTGCACTTTTTAAAGCAATGCAATATACAACTTTATTTACTACACAAAAAGTTATACATTTCAGTGAGATAACTCAAATAGCCCGATGACGCTGCCGCATAGATGGTTCTCTGAAATAGCCCGCAAACTAAAATAGCAAGGGACGTAAAATAGCCCGCAAGTCAGCACGACATGCGGGCTTTCATGTTCCTTGCCGCGGCGTTGTGCTGCATAGCGTAAAGCAGCTGGCCATAAGCATTATCATGTCACGGCGCATCTCAACGTAAGCTAGCCTAAATATACATATTATTAAGATTAAACTATATAACATCAGACATAATCTCCAGTTGGTTGTTACACAGCACTTTCACGGTGTAACGTAAGAGTGACGTCAGGAGGTGGAGGCTCGTGCCACCTTTCCCAGGCAGGCTTGCGTCTCCTGTCTACTGGCGGGCCAGAGTCAGCTGACGCGTCGGAGTACCCGCTACTGCAGGACCGTAGGCTGCATGATGCGTGGACTTTATGTTCTGAAATTAAGAAAAAAACGACATGATTTGATGCAGCTGAACGCTGTGGTGGCCATAGCGCTGTATGTTGTAGTTGTTCCCTGGCAAACAAGCATACGGGCCACCTGATGATTAAGCAATTACCGTAGTCCATGGACGCTTATCACTGCGTATTGATGACCCATTTTTTAAAAAATTTACCAATGCTTTAAGATAGAGTATCTGTGAGATAAACACGCAACCCTAAATGAGCGCTATCTTTCTTTAGTGGTAAATAAAAGATAAATAAAAGACCAACTGACCTCCAATATTATCCAAGTAGTTCCTAGCTACATCATCGAGCTGCAACACCTGTATGACGGGTGTAGGTTTGTTCCTTGGTCTTCTGGCGAGCCGCACCACTAACACTGATGATATCACGAAGACTCCCACCAAGATTACGGCACCCACCGATATTCCCACGTCTCTTTCAAGCAGAACTAGAAATAGAATTGGACATAATTAACCGTCAAGCGGTCAACAGAAAATAGGAAATAATATGTGTTTAATATGACTGTTACTGGCCTGTTGGTCTAGTGGTTAGTGACTCTGACTACTACGCCGAAGGTCGTGGGTTCGATTCCCACCCAGGACAAATCTTTGTGTGATGAGCACGAATGTTTGTTCTGTGTTTGGGTGTAATTTATCTATAATATGTATGTATTTAGAAATATATAAGTATGTTTATCAGTTGTCTGGTTACCATAGTACAGGCTCTGCCTAGTTTGGGATCAGATAGCGATGTGTGAGTTGTCCCAAAAATATATTAAAATATTAAATATACTCCAGTAAACTCTTACCGCTTTATTAATAAAGGTAGTGTAGCGAGGTGAACACTTTACTTTCTCTCTTTCTGTCATCAGTAATTTGAAATTCGAAAGAAGAGGACAAAATATAACGTAACTATTCACTCGCTACACAACGTTTAATAATTAAGCTGTGGGGTCTTTTATACTTAGTTGAATTATTGTTTTCCGTCAATACAGGGACGCAAAATATCATTTGAATATAAATAAATAGCCTGTTACATTCATAAGTGTTACTTTGTTACCTGTTCCAAGGTGCTCTTGCATTGTATCAAAAAGACAGGCCCTATATTTTTTTCATATACCATTATACTATTAGCGCCATCTTTTGATCGAGGGTTGTAATGTTTAGGTAAATACAGGGGTGTAATGGAGAGCTTGTTATCGAACTGGGTAGGGGTGAAACTACCCAGCACGTAGAGTTTGTGACGACATAATGTTTGTATATATTATTCATAGATGTCGTTGTTTAATAAGAGCGCTCTAAATTTTATACGCATGCCAAATTGTTCAATTTAATTTACTTAATTTCAATATTTTAGAATTGAATGCCTTTCGAATTTTACCATGAAATAACTCAATTTCGTATATAAAATTGTATTTTTTTTACTTTTTGTAAAATTATTTGCGTTATTGATCAAAAACCAAATATTAAAAATACAACTTTTGATTTAAGACGCAATCATAGGGAATAGACGACGCTGATACTTACAATGCCACCACGGAGGATCAGCTTCATGAAGCAACGTATCTGTAGGTCTCAGCAGCATCGGCGGCGAGCACCCATATCTATTACAAGCTCTAGCCCCCGCTTCGTCTCCTCTCTTAACTCTTCCTAACGTCGCCCTGACAGCAAGCCTGCCCCCGGTGACACCTCCGCTGTTGGCGGGCCCGGCAGCAGCTAGAGCTCGTCCGGTACCGAAGCCCATGCTAGCTCTCCGCTCCAGGATTAATGATGAGTTGCTCTCTGACATTCGCCAGACGGAGACTTCGTAGTATGTGGCGTTTTCGACTGGAATGATATTGGAAAATAGGTTAGATGAAATACTTCATGATGTGCCTTTTTTTATCAGTAATTATATGTTTGTAAAGTCCCCCGCGACACAGGGCTTGTTCCCTAGTGCGGGAGTTGTCTTTAAAAAAAAAATTATAATTCAATCATTTTTATTCATTTTCAAATGTCAAACGTACTACTCATGATACGTGAAAAATACTATAGTTGTGAATTTGTGTGTGAGTATGGGTCGCCAGTGCTTTTTTGGATGCCTTTATTAAAAAATAATAATACAAAACCTTGATGATAAAAGTTTTAGAGTTGGCAACACCCATGTGTAGATTACATGTAAGTATTAGGAGAAACCATAGTAGGCAAAATATGGGTAATTATTTTATGAGGTTAGGCAACATTGTATAATTATTTATAGCGATTTGATCAAAGTAAGAAAATGCTTTGGTCCCGACATTTTGATGGATATAAGATTAATAGCGTACATCAAATAGGTAGGTACATGTCAAGTTTTGATTTGGGTACCTATATGATGAAATTACTTTAAAAGCGCAAATGCTTCTAAATATTGAAGGCATTGATGGATGAGGTAAATATTTTGAACATAAGCGCAATGTGAAAAAGGTCGAGCCTGAAGCAGGATTAGAACCTCTGTGAACGAAATTCAATTAGAGGGACAATATCCACTCAGACGTAACAAACAGAGTTACTTTTTTGTTACCTTTTCACCGCTAAACGGCTGAGCGGATCTTGATGAAGTTTGGCAAGAAGATAGATGGTTACCTGGGAAAGGACGTAGAGTATTTTCTCGCGGGCAGAGCCGCTAGCAACAACTAGTTAGGTATAAAAAATAACTTGTTACATACCCGGTATACATCTCATCTGGAACTCTCCAAACTCGTAAGCAATATCACATTGATGAGGTTGAGGTGGTCTCAAATGTTCAAAGCTAAACATCCTATCACATTGTTCTTCTTGCGAAGCTACTCCATTACTCGCTTCACAGGAAGCTTTCAAGGTCTCAGCCAAAGGACCCGTGATCTGGTCCAAAGGTAATATTGGAGAGCCAGTAGTAAGGTGCTGGACTTCGAAGTTTGAAGGTTGCAGGTGCCAGAAGTATGTGTCTGGAGCTGGTAATGCTTTAACGTTGCAGTATATGGTCTCCTTGACCAGTCTGATGCCGAAGCCTGTACATTCCGGTGGATCTGGAATAGAGATAAGATAAGATATTTATTCGCTCAGAACATGGTACCAAAGATGACATAATACAGAAGTGGCCCGACATATTCACCTTTGGAAGGCATGCGAATTTTTTAAATTACACAAGTTTATATTTGAGGAGTTGTAATATATTGCTGTAGAATAACTTTAGTGGCATTTATTTGGGCCATTATAGTGATGTAGCAGTATGAAGTCAAGACATGGCCGTTTTAAACTTATTGCAGGCCCTGGACAGTTTGGAACAATGGATTTTGATGTTTTTTTTTATCTGGCAGCAGTTAGGGAGCCGTATCGACCGCACTTGACAAGATTGGCCAATGGGGAAAGAGGAAACTGAGTTTAGAATGCTCATAATTTGGCATCAGACTCCCCTTCTATTACATGGGACCTAACATAAATGGCGAAACATGAGTGTAATCCATCTCTGCTCACACCTACGGTAGAAACGTATGATGCTATTATATATTATTTTTATGTACGTGTGGCAATGGGGATGGCTGTACAGGGTCGATAATGATGTTAGTTTTTCAGGAAAATCAATGTATGAATTTGTGTGAAATATTTTTTTAAATCTAATTGCCTATGTCCAGCAGTGGACTTGTTGAGTCTTTTGACTGAGATGATGATGATGATGAATCTAATTGTATACTGTTACCAAATTCCACAGAAATATATACAATGGTTTTTCTAAAAAACTAACCTTTATATAGCATCTCTGTACAGCTATCTCCGTTGCCGTGAGTACATCTATCAAAACTAAGAAAACTAAGTCCTCGCTGAAGATTGGGAGTAACAAGGATAGGATAATACTCACAAAACACAGTAATACTGATGTTATCGGATCTTGTCTCCCCTATAGCGTTGGCGGCTGCGCACGAGTACCGTCCAGCGTGCGCGCGCGTCGCTTCTTCTATCATCAATTGTTGGGAAGACGTCACCTCACCCCATATGCTGCCTGCCCTTATTAATATATCCTGCAATTAATTAATTTGTATTAAAAAAAAGAGTGTTTTTTGTTGATTAACATTAATCCACAAAATCTAGAAACATATATCTAGAAATCGCAAATTTACAAGTAAACATTGGCTACGGTAACTGCTTACCATCAGGAGGGTCTTATAGTAAGCATTTACTTTAGCCAATGAATGCTGACTTAATGCTGAGTTAAAAATTTGCAACATTAAAGTTTTGTGTTGGAGTATTTCATGGGATAATAAACGTTTTTTTAACGCATCATTGCCTTTGAGTGTAAATAGCTTTGGTCTTCTCTAAGAGGGCTCGCTTACTTATTTTTTAATAGTTCCCTAACTCTCTAGAATATCAAAGATGATCTGACTTACATTAAAATACCACATGAACTTTTCAACTGGTGGGTTGGCTCTGACGTCACACTCCATGTGCAAAGAATCCAGCTCAACCACCTCGTTCCCACTGCTATCTCCCAGCTTTAATACGTCTACCATTGGACTATCTGCAACATAGAAATCATAAACAATTTACTATAAATTCTGTCAGATTTATATAAAAGTTGGTATCGCGGTAGACAAAAAGACAAATCCTACACTAGGGATATAGCCCTGTGTTGCGGGTTTACAATCATACAATTTATGGACACAGAAGAACACACAGACTTGGAACAATTAGTTGTAAGGTAAAAGCCACAACATGCCACGCAGTGGAAATGATAAGGTAACTATTTAAGAATGTAGAAACTAATTTACTAAAATCCGAAACAACGAATTCTTTTTTTATCTTTTCTTTTTTTTTTATTTTCTTTAAAGACAACTCCCGAACTAGGGAACAAGCCCTGTGTCGCGGGGACCTTTATAAACATACAAATGACGGACACAAAATACACTCGGGACAACCATTTACGGATCTCACAACTTTTTGGCCCGTGTGGGGAATGAACCCACAACAAGCCGGGCAGTAGTAAATGGCGAGGTAACCACTTACGCCACTGAGCCAATCGTGTAGTCTATCAGAATTGTGGATTACACGAGGTCTTATTCTGTGTAGAGATCGAACTCCACACACCGTAGAAGGTAAATGGTTACACAAGAACAAAGTCATCCAATCAGACTAAGTCATTTCTATAAAATAAATTTGAATAGAACTTACAAGTAACATTAAGTGTAAATACATCAGCTTTCGAGCCTCTGTTGGGCGCCATTACAGGGTTAGTAGCGACACAGGCTAGTGTCGCGCCATTGTCACCTACCGCTGGTCTTAGCTTCAGGAATGATACCGCGGTAAGTGAAGAATTGTACCATGTCTGTAAAATGAACAAGTACAATTAAAACAAGCCTGAATACGTAAATATATTCGAAAACTTTATAAACTATAAAGTAGCAGGTTCTTCTTCTCAGCCTGTTAATGTCCACTGCTGAATGTAGGCCTCCCCCATATGTTTCCACAGAGGCTTGTAGTGTGTAACGGATCACCCCTCATATAAGTGTAACATATACTTAATATTAAAGCAATGTGGAAAAAAACGAGCCCGGACCAGGATGCGAACCTGCGTCTCTCGGGTTCCGGCCCAGCAGCGCACTACCAACTGTGCCTTCCGAGCTCCTACTACAGAGTTCAAATTTGTCCACCATTTGTTTACGTCTTGGAGTGACGTCAGTTTCATTCAAATGTTAGCCGTTACAGGTAATTGTCGTAATTGTGAGGAAATAATGTTATTAAAGTGTAACATAGCTGGTAAGCTCAAGCATTAAAGCTCAGACTTTGAACTTTGACTTGACCACCCTACGCCCAACATTGCGGGCCGGTGCCTGCAGTTTACCAATTTGAAAATAATATTGCCGAAAGCATTAACTAATAGTTATACCTACACCGACAAAGAAAGAAGAGAGTTAGGGCACCATACGAGCGAGCAAGCTTGACTGGGAAAGGACCGCCATCTTACAGAAGACCACAGCCAAATTACTACACATACAAGCGGTGTAGGTACTTAGTTGAATTCCTGTGTCTCTAGTGCTCATATAAGAAAGGGAAACGGTCTTTAAAATAAGGTTTCTTTTTCATTCTTGGATTACCCATATACTCTGGTGTAAAAATATAGAATTGTAATTCAGTAATGTGCGAGAAATGCTCCTAGCGAGTAAAATAAAAAAATAAGTTTATTAGCTTTTGCCAAGTCGTTCGACCGTTTGGATTTCGTTACTTTTAATAAAATATACTTAGCATTTGTGCTATTTCGATGTAACTTTAAGCTTTATTATAATATTGCAAAAGAAAATAATCATGTATTTTGTCTTCACAAGGTTACTTAATTCTAAGTAGGTATAAGATTCCGTAAGTGCTAATTCGTTTTTGTGTGAAAGAGTAACAAACATGTACCTATCTTCAGAAACTTTTGGGTTTAAAAAATAGTTGAATAACTTTTTGCTCTAAGGGACATACATGCTGATAATTTTGAAAGCGATTCTGTAGCCTTGTTAACAATGTCGATATTCTAATTGACCTTGACATATCGGACGGAAATTTATCCATCCAGTAATTTGATACAGCAACGAATTAAGTAAGTGCTGAACAAGCAAAATATGTATTAAATAGATCAATGGACATATTATTATCTATATCTATTGTTTGCTTAACAAAATTGGAATAAAAATATTTATAACCTGCTTTATTTAAGCTAACAATTTCTATAGAAGACACGTCTAGTTCCCAAGTTCTCTTCCGTGGATCCAATCCCATGGGATACGCGGAATAGACACTGTGTCTTTTCCATTATAAAAGCCGATATTCTATTATATTATGCAGCACAGAGCTGAGATTAGCTTTCTGACATCATATAGAATAATTTTTGTGTTCTTATTATGTGTCTACTATTTGTTATTTTGAGTATGTTTTATAAATGCTTTTCTTTCTTTTTATTCCAGACTATATTCTATCTCTGTACCTAATTTCATCCAGTTTCGTTCCGCCGTTTTGGCATTATTGAGTAACAAACATCCATGCATCCATCCAAACGTTTCCATATATAATACTAGCTGTTGCCCGCGGCTGCGCCCGCGTGGATGCCGATTATCGCTGTAAAAGTAGCCTATGTGTTATTCCAGACTGTAATCTATCTCTATGCCAAATTTCATCCAGATCCGTTCAGAAGTTTTTACGTGAAAGAGTAACAAACATCCATCCATCTATCCATTGTCACAAACTATCACATTTATAATATAAGTAAGTATTATACATTCCTATTGTTTGTTTGACGTATTTAATTTGAATAATATATTATAGCTTAGTAACAAAACCTTCAACTTGTATAGAAGATTCAAAAGCTTAATCCCCTAATTGGATGGAATTATGTATACAATGAAAATGGCGCCTAGTAATTTTAAACCTAATTTTAACTAGGTGTATTTTTTTCTTGACAAGACAGCTCCCGCACTAGGAAACAAGCCATGTGTCGCGGGGGACTTTACAAATATACAATTCACGGACACAAATTACATCGAGACTCGGCACAAATATTTAAGGGTCAAACAAACTTTTGTACCGTGTGGGAATCGAACTTACGACTACTCACACACAGAAACACAACTACTGCTGTGTGTAGTTATTTGGTTGTGGTCTTCTGTAAGGAGGTTCTTCTCCAGTCGGGCTTGCTCGTTAGTATTGTGCCCTTCCTCCTAAAGGTATTGTATATAGAATATCGGATTATACAGATTTCTGGTAACATGTCTCAACAATCCATCAAATTGTTTATACAAACTTAATAAGGGTTGGCTTCTTGTTTATAATAATGATTATAATCTATTCTATCTACTCGACAACTAAACGATAATCGATTACAAGGCGTGTACCGATGATTGACAACAGGTAATTACTGCATAGCTCTTAGCTAATTGATTTTCTCGCTTTTCGCTTCATTGCAACATTTTCCAACAGTCATTATGAGTTGACTTTGGTCAAGAAAATTGCTAATTAACCAGGATTGCGATATTTTTGTGGAGAATTAATAGAGAATGATATTTGTTTTTGTTGTTTGTTGAAATATGGATAGGAATCATGACTCAACGGTCAGTGAAAAATGATGTGTATCCGAACAAACAATAATAGAGTAATTTAACAAAAAATATATGCTCTGACATTCAATCTAACTTGTGCTGACTGACACTGTAATCAACGCAGCATTGTACTGGCTACATATCCGAAATTTTGCATTAAAATTCCTTAAATGACGGAAGATAGCACTAAGACGAAATTTCACGTGTTTTATTTTAATCCAGTGAAGTCGTGGTGGCTCTAAGTTCTCACGGGTTAAAAAACATTACCCGTTAATTAACTGATTTTCCAAAAATCGCTTCCTAGTGCTCATCTCCATCATTTACGGAAGCTTTAGGCAAAATTCCAAGTCTATCGCCCCAGCGGTTTAGGCTCTGTGTTAATGTATCAGGATAAGTGAAAAGAATTATATAAAACTAGTGACCCGGGTTGAAATATGCTGGGCAATTTTTAAGAAAATTGCGCAGCATATTTCAACCCAATATTTCAACACTCTGTAGGACGTTCTTTCCTATGGGTAAAAACGTCCTGCAGAGTGTTAGGAAACTATTAAAAAAACATTAATTAAATCGATAGTCTCTCTCAATATTAGATTTAATATATTTGGTCCTGGTAAAGCCATTATCAGAAAAAGCTTAAACTAGTATTAAGGCTTTGAACTAGTATTAAGGTAAAAGTTGTAATTAGTTTTTCTGGTTGTCTTTACTGGGTGATATCGTCGCTGAGCGACTAAACCCTTTCAATAAATTTAAAAAAAAAAGTTATGGGGTGACCAAAGGAAACAACGATTATTTTTTACTACAAATATGTATATTTAGGTGAAAAAAAAAATGTTTTGACATTGAATATAATAAAGCTCTCTCTGAAGCCAAAAGACGTCCTCCTCTCTCCAACTATTCAATCATACTTCGCAACACAATACTTATTGTCTTGCAAAGAAATTGTAGCTGTAGTTAGAAAGACTCAAGTGAACTATTGTCTCCATGATTAAAGACCAGCCAGTCTATCGTACTAACTCTCTAGACAATACCAACTCGAACATTAAGGTTAACAATGAAAGAAAGAACATTATTTATTTCTAGAGAAAGGTACAGCAATTATTACTTGATATTATAATTATCTAGCTTAAATAATACCTAGATACTCATTTCTAAGATAACTTAATGAACAATAATAAATAAAAAAAGACGTGTGGCACTCGGGGACTGCCGCGGTAAAGCTATTGCATATTTTTTAGTATGTTTTTTTTATCGACACAAATAAAAAAATTCTGTACAGAATTATCTAAATAATTTTATTTTATTCTCAATGATTTGACCTTTAATTTATTCTTTACTTATTTTTTTATTCTCTTAGATCAAAACCTTCTTACACAAATTTGACATATTATTATTGGCCGTTTAGAGAATTCGTCATTAAAAAAAGTAACACCGCTTAGGTTATTTTCGTTACAGAATTTCTGGATTCAGTCTCCACTCTCAAGGCCCGCGATAGAAGCTATGCAATAGCTTAAAAATTATTTACAAGATTTAGAAAAGAACAGAAAGAGCCCCGTCAAAACTGCTTTAATAGGCGTCATAAGATTTCTTTGCATCGCTGTCACGGACTTGGCACATTGGATAGCAATGCCACAGATAATATAATACTAGTGTAGTGCTCCTAAGACGTGTTTTGTTAATATTCTGAGGTAGTTAACAAGCATAAGCCCGGCCTGATGGTAAGCAGTTACCGCAGCCTATGGATTACAATATCAATCAATTGCGTGGTTGCGTGTAGCCAACCTAAAATTTTTAACACCAGGGATTTGTGATGGAGTATTCTTGACATAGAAATACGTTTTCTTCATAACGTATTCCTAAATGAGTACTGCCCCTCTAGACAAGTGGCAAAAGCGGTAATCGAATCGAAACATCAAAAAAGCAAATGTATGGGATTTGACGTAAGTTTACGACAATAAATCGTTAACTTACGTCAAATCCCATACATTTGCTTTTTTGACTTTTCGATTCGACTATCGTAAATTCCACTTGTCTAGAGGGTCTGGAGACCTATGCTCACGCACAAGCATACAAGTACCACTATACGTAGTTATTTGGCTGTGTTATTATTACTATATTGGACAACGGGTCTAAATCGCGTAATATTTTAAAGGTTTTCATATCTTTTTGTTTCCCGACGTTTCGGTCGAATAGCACCGACACTTGACAAGATTTAGACCCGTTTTCCATTATACTAATAATATGTGTACAAATCGTAAAAGTTTAAAATAATTTATTTGGCTGTGGTTTTCTACAAGGTGGAGGTCCTTTCCCAATTGGGTTTGCTTGATTATATAGTGCCCTACCTCTCTCAAAAGTCTGTAGAAAATAGAATTTGACAAAATATAAGCTTACCTGATTACTATGATGCGTGAGGTGTTTATGGTCGAGCCACCATGACAGTTCAGGTTGTGGGTAGGAGCCGCGTGCCGTGCACTGCGCAAGCGCAACAGCGCCGGCGCGTAACGCGTCGCCCATTGTACCGCGCACCCAGTGGATTGATACATTGTATGCTGGCACTGAAAACGACAATTATAATTAAAATTTTATATTATACCACCGCGTCATCGATCGAATCATCATCCTCATCTTTGTTGTTGTTGCCTGTAATAAATTGCTTTTAGCAATAAGGCTGCCATTTGGGCATTACTTTTAGATTTTATGTAAGCAATATGTATTTCAGTGTACAGAAAATAGTTATGTATCAAAATATATTAATATAAATTTTATATTATAAACTCACAATATAACTCAACTTCCAACGTTGCGACGATAGGTGGCGCTAGGTGCGTGTTAGTTGCCCTACACGAGAGAGCAGCAGCGTTGTCTCTTGTCAGAGGGAGATAGAGTTCGTTTTCTCTCACTGTAGGAATGTCGCTGTCCCCGTCTGATGCATCCACTAGGGTATCGCCAGAGTACCAGCTTATGCGCGGTGGAGGACGACCTGGGATCAAATAAATTTTTAATTATAAGAAATTACACAAGCTTTTATTGTTTACCACCCACCCTCGCTTCACTTTGGTTTTTTTGAAGTCTTCTTTTACTTATTTTAGCACAGTACGCATATTTTTTAGATGAGATAAAATCTCTGGATTCGCGACGTCGCCGCGTCGTTACGGGACGTAGCTTGACATATCCGAAAAATTATTGAATTCTTGAATAGAGAATTTGATTTCACTATGTCCAATCAACGCAATATTAGCACAATTATACATATATATAATTTTAACAAAAAAGAAAACCGACTTCAGAATTTTCAAAATCTTAAAACCTCTAGTCTAACGTAGGTATTTAAACAGAATGAACTTTCATGCAAACTCTTATCTCACTTTTCCTCACTTAAAGACGGTTCTTTTTAATCTGATAATTTACAGTTATAGGTAGTGGCATCCCATGACCATTCAAAAGCCTGCATGCATTCATTGTTTAATTATGAAGTTCCGTTGCCTAGCTATATCCTTACTAATATTATAAATGTGAAAGTTTGTGAGAATGGATGGATGGATGGATGAACGGATGTTTGTTACTCTTTCACGTAAAAACTACTGAACGGATCTGGATGAAATTTGGCACATAGATAGATTATGGTCTGGAATAACACATAGGCTACTTTTTACAGCGGTAATCGACATCCACGTGGGCGGAGCCGCGGGCAACAGTATACTAATATTATGAATTATTTGTTTGTAACGATGTAACTCAAAAACTACTCGACTGATTTTGAAGATTCTTTCACCATTAGAAAGCTACATTATCAGCGAGAAACATAAGCTATATTTTATTATAAAAAAATTACGAGATCCTTACGAAAACTTAATAAATTATGTCCAAGCGTGCGAAGCTGGGACGTGACGCTAGTCAATAAATAAAGAGAATAATAATGATACCTTAGAGATAAAATGTTGCACACCGTGACTTAATAATCGTTAATAAACGTTTGATTGTAGATAATTAAACAAACTTGTTTACTACACAGACAGTGTCTAATTGCTTCTGATTGTTTATTTATTTAAACAGGTCATTTAACAACTTAATTAATATTTACATTGCAAATAATAATGAACTAGGTCTTACCTAACCGTAATAAAACCTTTTTGTGTTTTGTTTTAACATTATTTGAGACTAAATAGATAAATAGAGTACCTAGGTACAAAAAACAGAATCTTTCTTTTTTACAATATTAGTTTAGATGTTTGTAACTTCTGTTTATTTTTTTAAAATGTTTGAATTTAGAACAAACAATTGACACCTTACCATGTATGTATATATATCCAGGCTCAGAATAATCTGTGCATTGCTTAAAACCTTTTTGCCACCGGCCACGGCATGATCAATGGATATGTGACCCTTAGATACGAAATATTTCCAAAAAAAATAACTTGACGAAATAAAATTTGAAAGGGTTAATATACCTATTGTTCCTTACTTTATACGATCCGGGTAAGGGACAAAAAACAAAGTGAATTGAAAATGTATTATATTTTCTTTTATTTATTTTATATGAACGCACTAAAGAATAATCCCTGTATTGCGGGTAACTATAACAACACACAATTAAGACGCTGATAACTGCAATCGACCTTGAGAATTAAATAGTCATTTGGTCACTATTGATCTGCATAGGAATGAAAGAGAAGCAAATAATACAATCGAGGTGGTGGACCGCTAAAATTGAGTACAGGATTGAGAAAAATAAGGTAGTGACATAATTGTAAATATAAAACGGCAATATTTTTAGACGAATTCTCTAAACGGCCAATACGAGTATATACCTATATATCAAATTTGTGTAAGGAGGTTTTGGTGTAAGAGAATATTAATGTGAAAAAGATTAGTAAAGTATAAGGAGTCTTAAGGAATTATTACAAGTATTGGTTTTTATTATTATATATTTTTATGAATCATTGAGAATAAAATAAAATGATTTTGATAATTCTGTAAAGTATTTTTTTATTTGTTTCGATAAAAAATCATACTAAAAAATATGCAATAGCTTTACCGGGGCAGTCCCCGAGTGCCGCACGTCTTTTTTTCTATAAATATATTTAACGGTGACTAGCATTCTTTTTATGTATAGGTATTTTTTATAATTAAATGTATTACGGCGACAACTATATTACCGTAACTGTCGTTTAAACATATTTAATTTATATTGAGATAAATGAAACAAATTTTGCTAAAAAAACATTTAAGTTAGGCTATGTTGCTGTTATCAGCGTCTTATTGTACACAAATTAAATACATAACTCAGACTTACCTCCTATGACCAAACAGCGCAGTACTAAGGTGTCTCCGTCGTGGTAGGGCCCAACCCTGCCCACCACCTTGTTGCTCATCTCGTCCATGAAGAATGGCGGGCTCGGTAACACTAAAACAATATTAAAATATTAAAGCTAATATTTATCGTATTTTTTATACAAGCATATAATCATCCAATCTATTAAAGTGGTTATCGTAAGCTATGTAATACCGGCAGGGGTATTCCGTAAGAGCAAAAACCGAGCCACCGCAAAAACCGAGCAAAATCTGGCTGTCAGATTGAAAATCGGTATTCCGTAAGAGCCCTTTTTGACGTTTAGTCAATAGATTGTGTCGTCACCGAGCAATCACAACTGTCAGTTTTGCGATCACAACTGTCAGTTTGCCACCACAACTGTCAGTTTGCCACCGCTGTTTCTTAGAGAATCAGCTGGCGGGCCGTACATCTGTTTCCCACCCTCAGGTGGTGTGTAAAATAATAATCTAATAGTTCGACGATATTTTTATATTAGAAAAGAATAGAATATTCTTTATTGTACACCAAATAATACATGAACAAAAGACAATAAATACCTTAAAATATAAAATGACGTACAATAGGCGGTCTTATCGCTAAAAGCGATCTCTTCTTCTTATTACTTATAATATAAAAAATATCGTCGAGCTATTAGATTTTGTTTTTTGGTTTGTCTCATGGAGAGTTTTCTTTTATTAAGAGTGTTACGACTGATATTTTTTTTTAGATTTACGCTACGTCTAATTGTGAAGACTTAATGGCTCTCTGTATTTTTATATACATATTATGTTGTTTACATTGTTATTTTAGATGTTGGTTTTCCTAAGAAAATAAAATAAAAATAAAAGCGTTTGGTGACGATGACGCGAGTTCCATGATATTTGTTCAAATAAGTTTTTACTTCAAAAAGGCGTGATGTTATATTTTACCTTTCGTTATATAAAGAAGCGTAAAAACCATTACGGAATATGTTTTTTATTCTATTGTTGATCCGCAGTACAACTCAGATAGCGTATCAAAAGTCGTCTCCGTTCGCTTTTATAAGACATTATCTTGGTATTATTGTATGGTTTGATCCCTCTGCGCTCTGTGCATATCAAACGTGCTAGAGATGTCTTTGAAAGCTTTCCTGTAAACATTATGTAATGTATCAGGTGTTTGAATGCGTTTAGGGTTGTCACAATTCTCTATTATTTAAATAGTATTATATAGGACTTGCTGACGACTCGGACACAGTATACGAATCGATACATTTTGATTTAAATATTTTTCAGAGAAATCTGAAACTGTGGTGTGTGTGTGTCAAGGGAGTTGCCTCAAGCCGTTCTATATAATTTTTGTTTTTAAGGCTTTTACCAAAATTGTTATCATCATCCTGGACTGTTTTTAAAAGTTAAGCCGTAACCTACAAATTATAATATTATTACCTAAAATTTCTTAGTCCGCATAATTGTGACTGGCAATAACAGATCCCTACATTACGCGTGACCCGACACGCACTTGGCCAGTTATTATTTATTCATAAATTTACACATCCCAACAAAAGCATATTACACAAACATTATCCCTACGTCATTATTTATCTCTTTACAAAAGTAGGACGTCTAAAATCTAGACAGATGACAGCCCTACATGTCATTAACGAGACATTTTACTTATAACAAAGTTTTTCTTCCTAATGCTCAGTTGAAACATACATTCATCATGTAAGCTCGCCTGTTAAGGAATGTCTGAAAATAAACATCTGTCATACTGATATAACACATCGTATTAATGTAGCTTCAATGATATGCCATTGTTTTTGTTTTGAATATAGTATTTTTAAAAGGTGAAAGACCTGACAGTATAAATACGATAGAAGAATTGAAGAAAGAATATTTTATTTGGCAGTAAATGATAAGACACCCCGATTTGCAATCAAATAGCCATTTTTTGCTCCAATTTCGCTATGGCTTGGATTTTACTGGTACGGAATACCACGGCCGGAAAATAATTTGTGTAGAAAGATGTTAAATCTATTTTTATTTTATTTTATCGATGGGTAGCCATGACAGAGTTGTACGATTTTTTTATGTGTATAGGCCTCTGTTGTGATCTAAAGACTAAGCGTGTCCTCCAAAATACGCAGACATAAAAAAATATCCAGATAAAATCCCTCTATGTAGTTCGTCTACTTCTTTTGTAGATGCTACATTACGAAAATTTGGGTTGACAACGCGCAATACCGCTGGTATTACAAGCTTCTATATGCCTCGGTTACTGCTTATTATCAAGCGGGCCGTATGCTTGTTTGCCACCTATGCAGAATAAAAAAATAAAATAAAGATTGTTTGGCGTGCACGCATGCCTCATACTACATACAATGTATTAGGTATCTAATTAAAGGCGCTCGTTCACCACCTCTCCAGATAAACAAATCTTTGATAGTGTCTCTTATACTATAACTCGGCATATCTTAAAGATATCAATCTTCTTCTTCTTATCGTTTGGTTAGTGGTCAACCTGCCCCTCTAGACAGGTAGCATAAACGGCAGGTAATAGAATAGAAATATGTGTATGGAATTTGACATAAGTGTACTACATTATGTTGTAAAGTTATGTCAAATATTCTATTTAATTTGATTCTGCCACTTGTCTAGAGGCTCTGGTGACAAAGTCATTTAGATCGCTCGTATTTAGGCCTCTGTCGTGCTGTAACGACTGTTATCAGTCAGTACTAACTTTTAGCGTACCCTCCGAAGCACGCTCAGATGAAATAACATTATGCGTTCACCTATGGGTTACCGCGCCCTTGGTTGCTTAACCTCCTGATCGTTTACCGAACAGCAAATGCACCAGGTTGCGCCTCAAGATACCAATAGTTTCATTGAAATATATTCACACACCTAATTCAAATTCAGCACGCATAGAAATAACACCTTTATCAATACACCTACCGTTCAAATATTGAACAAGATTGGGGTGGAAATGTATAAAAATAAATCTTTCTCGTAATAAAACCTACATGTAAGGTTTAGTAAGGAAACAAAGAACTCTTGTGTATTCAATTTTCGGCTTCGTTTGCTGAAAGCTCTTTGTCTATAGATAAATTATTACTTGACTTTTCAAGTATTTTTTATATTGTGCCGAATACCGACATGTGTTGCGAAGACAAAGTACCAGTTGTTATTTGATCCCCAAGGATTTGTTGACTCCGACGTGTGATCAATCAATCAATTGGATTAAAAAAATTGAAAAAATTTAAATGAATATTCTTTTTCGTGAATCGTGTTTTGTTTTAAACCGTGTTTTAGATATTAGTAAGTAAAAATAATTGTTTACAGATAGATGAAATGTTATGCAGTTTTATAAAATGCCGTAAAAGTGTTATTAGTTTTATTGTTGAAAGTTTCTAGGAGATTGATTAGATCCTACTAATATTATAAATGTGATAGTTTGTGCAGATGTATGGATGTATGTTTGTTACTTTTTTACATCAAAACTACTAAACGGATCTGGATGAAATTTGGCACAGAGATAGATTATAGTCTGGAATAGCACATAGACTACTTGTATATTAACGCGACAACCGAACTTCATGCGGGCGGAGCCGTGGGCTACAGCTAGTATTATCTATTTCTGTGGTGGAAAACCAGTATACGGATCGCCGGATAGGAAGAGTATATTATAAAAACCGGCCAAGTGCGAGTCGGACTCGTGCACCGAGGGTTCCGTACAAATCTGTAGGTATATAAGTAAAATATTTTTGTTATATGATATAACTAAAAGTATACGGTTTTTGCAATTTTTCCTTTATCTGTGCTATAAGACGTTGCTTCGTACCAAATTTCAAGGTTCTGGGTTCACGGGAAGTACCCTGTAGATTTTGATTCCCTTGCGAGTGTTGAAAATTTGTGGAAATTTGCGGCATAAACAGCATAAAAATCTTTTGATTGTGTTTGTTTAGAAGTTTGTTTTTTTCACAGCTTTAAGGGACAGACCTGATTATTTGATATAAATTTCAGCTTGATACCTTCACGCGTTCCTGAGAAAAAAAACGCTCTTGACACACAGACAGACAGACGGACAACAAAGTGATCCTATAAGAGTTCCGTTTTTTCCTTTTTAAGTACGGAACCCTTAAAAAAGGACATATTATACAAAAACATTATCACTTACATTAGCCTAATTAATTTACGACCGGTGTAGCTGTATCTAAAATTATCATTTTATTTATATTTGTATCTTGTATAACATCAAATATCCTTGTATATAATAATTTAAAGTAAATTCGCATTTTATATTATCATAATAAAAATAAGTGGAGAATCTACTACTGTTATTGAATATCAATATACTGCTACACCTGCTTAGGCCCGTTTCACATGTTTAGTAGACCTGATAAACTATATATCTATACAGATCAATAAAATTAAAGTATCTGTTTGTAATATAAAAATAACAGCTTTCTACTTTCTCTACTCTACTGTACTTTTTGTCTTGTCTGTCTGTTTGTTGCCGCTAATCTCCGCAATGGCTGGACGGATTTTAACGGGACTTTCAAAGCAGATTTGGCGTTATATAGGCTTTTATTATTTTAGATCCTTACTAATATTATAAATGTGAAAGTTTGTAAGTATGGACGGATGGATGTTTGTTACTCTTTCACGTAAAAACTACTGAACGGATCTGGATGAAATTTGGCACAGAGGTAGATTATGGTCTGGAATAACACATAGGCTATACTATTTGCAGCGATAACCGACATCCACGCGTACGTAGCCGCGGCCAACAGCTAGTAAATAATAAGAGAACCGCGCCAAAAAATGAAAACCCATGAAGGAACGGGTAAACCCAAGTATATCAGAATGAGCCACAGTGAAGCGTGATCGCATTTAGGTAGACTGTACGGTTAGTTCAGTTGCTTGAATGGTTACCTTGCCAATTAACACTGCGCGGCGTGTTGTGGGTTCGATTCGATCCAGTATGGTGTCTTACCTCTCTTAAAAATGATATTCCATCTGCTAACGGTAAAGAAAAACTTCGCGAGGAAACCCACATGTCCTTATAAGAAATTCTAAAAATATGTTTGATCAACATATACATAATAAAACATTCTCGACTATCCATAAAATCAATATAAGTTATACCTATACCTAAATAATATGAATATGCAAAATAACTTGTTTTCGTAGTTATAAACATTTTTTTCTTAGACTATCAATCACATTTTTTTATTGCCAGCACCATATTAGATAAATACAACATAAGAATTTTACCTAATTATTTTTAACGATTGTGTTTTACGTAATCGATACTCGCAAAAAAGGTTGGCAGCCTCTGTCATCGAATGAATGAGGTCAAGTTGGTAATAAATACCAGCTCTTAGCAACATTTTCAAGAACCTTAGATTTATTTTAAAATACGGAGCAGATGCGCTAGTTTATTTTGAAAATTATATTTATACATATATTCCAATTTAATGTGTAAATATTTTATGCTAATGGAATTATTAGCAATTTAATAAAATTTTAGCTTATAATTCTTATTGAAACAAAACCCTATACCAACCCGTCTGGCCAGCGTGATATAATAATATAATATAATATTTTCGGGACAACTCACACAACGCTATCTGATCCCAAACTAGGCAGAGCCTGTACTATGGTAACCAGACAACTGATAAACATACATATATATTTCTAAATACATACATATTATAGATAAATTACACCCAGACACAGAACAAACATTCGTGCTCATCACACAAAGATTTGTCCTGGGTGGGAATCGAACCCACGACCTCCGGCGTAGCAGTCAGAGTCACTAACCACTAGACCAACAGGCCTGTCAAATATATGATATAGTAGCACAGTAATAGTAGGTTCCCTCCAAATTTATGAAGAAGACCCGTGCCCGGTAGTGGGACGTTTATGGGTTGAGATGATGATTGCATTCAATTATGGTTTTGTTTATTATTATTATTTATTACTCTGGTGCCATTATATTAATTTTACTTATCTAAATTTCATTCTGTATGGTTTCCGTTCCTTTTCGTCACCACTAATATTGTAACTTATACCAAATTGTAAATGTTATATTCTGGCGATTAAAAAGAGTGACCCGAGTTTCTTGCCAATTCTTCTCGAGGCCCTACCATAGTCAGCGAATTGGCCGTAGGAAAAAAGTATGCTGGCATTTGTTTTTATGACGTTCATAAGTATCATGTTTTTGATCTAAATGAATAAATGAGTTTGACTTTGACTTTAACAAAACAGTAGTCGAATGTAAGAAAATAAGATATTCATTGGCACTGCAACTGGTTCGTCGAGGCAATAGACGTTTAACAGTGAATATGGAATACAGAGGTCCAAATCAAAATCATTTATTCACATATCGTGACAGTTGGCAAAAATCCTGAATAAACAATGTCAAATGAGTCGTTACTTGCTTTGCCTTGCTTGTTTAGCAAATCAGCTAGTGATTTGCTGATCAAGAACAGATAGATCACCGTGAAGAAACTCAGGGCACTATATTCAATCGTCAGATATAATATTATGTAGTTACAGTTAAGTACTGTGTCGTGTAAATTTTTCATAGTGCAGAAAGTCACGCAACCAAAATTCCATACAAACATAATAAATGAAAAACGGGTGTGATCAAAAAAGAGTATCTTGTCTGTCGGTAACTGATCGCTTTGCTGAACATCCATACCTCCATACTAATATTATAAATGCGAGAGTGCTTAACTCTGTTTATTTAAAAGAAAAGAAAAATAAAAAATATTCACCTGACAATAAAATATATAATAATACACAATGTACTCGTATATATTAGTTACAGTTTTAGGCACAAAGATTGAGTATTGCGAGGTCAAAATTAAGCCTAACTCAGCTGATACTGTAGCATATTTGTAGTTTGTTACCTTTTTACGATTAAACGGCTGAACGTATAATTATAAAATTTAGCAAGGAGATAGATTATATCCTGAGAAACGCCATAGGGTACTTTTTATCGTACTAACCACCATCCACGCGGGAGCAGCCGCGGGCAACAGCCTACCAAATTATATCTAAAATCTATTACAAAAAAAACTTACCAACTATCGAAATGTTAATCCCCACATTCCTGGTGGGGGACAGTCTGAAGTCCACCCTGCAGTGGTACATAGCTTCGTCGTCTTCTGTCAGCGAGGTGAGGGTAACTGTGGTGGGTTGTGCGCGGATGTTCGCCAGCATACGAGAGCTGGTATTCACCGATGGCTCCGACCATTCTTTATTGGGGATTTCGAAGCTGTTGGCAGATTTAAATAGTACTTTTTATATGATCTTATTCTATGTGTATGTGTCTATATACATATTTAGAAGTGGAATTTTGTTGATGATACATCAGTCATCATCAATTGACAGCCTTGGTGGTCCAGTGGCCGCAGTATGCGTTTGCTGTGCACAAAGTTGTGGGTTCGATTCCCACACAGGACAAAACCACCACAAAGTGTTGTTCTTAGTCTGGGTGTACTTTGTGTCCGTTAATTGTATGTTCGTAAAGTACCCCGCGACACAGAGCTTGTTCTCTAGTGCGGGAGTTTCTTTTAAAAAACAACCAAAGTCAGTCTTATTTTCTTATTTTGTAAAAGACACCGCTCGCTCTATGGAACAAGCCATGTGTCGCGGGGGACTTTGCATTTCACGAACAAATTACACCCAAACAAATATTTTAATCACACAAAGTTTTGTCTCGTGTGGGAATCGAATAGACCAACAGCCAGTCAAATTTACAGTCAATATTTAAAAAAATGATTTTCTTTTTTTCTAAGAGGTGCCAGGACAAGTGAGCTGTCGGGGCATCTATAAAATTTGTTGATTGCATGTATGGTCTAGTGATGGAAGTGGTCACCTTGCCACCATCACCACGTCGAGTGTTGTGTGCTCGATTCTCATATAAGACAAACACTAGATCACTTTGAGTGATCTATAGATGTTTGTTCCGAGTCTTGGTGCATTTCTTCTTCTTATCGTTTGGTGAGTGGCCAACCTGGTGACAGAGTTATTTAGATTGCCTATATTTAGGCCTCTGTCGTGATCTAACGACTGACAACAGTCGGAACCGACTTTTAACGTCCCCTACGAAGCACGGAGACGCTCAGATGAAATACCACTGCACTTTGTGTCTGTGAATTTCGTGACAGAAAACGCCAATATCAATTTATGGTCCGTCCCAGAAATCGAACTCGTGACCAGCAGCCGCAGTCAATAACCACAAGACTGACGCTGTTTATGCAATATATAGGGCATTGAACCCACAAATATTTTTTCAATGAAAACATCGAACTAAAGTGTATCACTGTTTCTGCTTAGTGTTATTCTTGCTCTAGTTTCTATAAACGTCGGAATGGCGTATGGTTTGTGTTTAAATACTCATCATTAGTGGTGTGGGTAGTGAAGTTAAGTGTGCTATGCTAAATATTACACTATTTTTAACCGACTTAAAAAAAGAGGAGGTTTTTAATTTGTCTAAATCGTGTTTTTTATATATTTTTTGTAATTTGTACTAAAAAGGCAATTCCTGCACTAGAGAACAAGCTCTGTGTCGCGAGGGACTTTACAAATATACTATTACGAACACAAATAACATCCAGACTCAGAACAACTCTTTGTGGGTCACTAAAAGTTCTGTCCTGTGTGGGAATCGAACCCACACCCTCGTGCACAGCAGGCACATACTGCGGCCACTGGACCACCAAAACAGTCACCATGAATGTTCACCGATTATTCGAAGACCTTTGAACCGATTTGAAACATTACTTTCTACTTACTAGGTGGTGGTACATAGAAATAGATATCTATTTCTGTGTGGTGGTACCATTTAAATTTTATCGAAATCGATCAATAAAACATAACATAATTTCAACAAAAGGACGGTCCTTCCTTAAAGACGGTTCTTTTTGATCTGATAATTTACAGCTACATATAGTGCATCTCATGACCATTCAAATAAGCCCAAACACGGCTAGATTACAGCCGTGTTAAATTATGAAGTTCCGTTGCCTAGCTACCTTAGCAACCATATTGGAAACTTATTTAATCGCCATCCGTAAAATACTTATTATTGAAAAGTTCAGGTGGCCATCTGCATAATTTTTACTTCATCATATTATACTTTCTGAATGCAAATGTTTGATGTGTAGCTAAAAATATTGAAATTGCTATAAGTGTGCCTATAATTTTTGAGGAGTTCTCTCAATTCCTCAAGGATCCCATCATAAGAACTTTCTTTTGATGAAAATGGGACCAAACTGGAAGTATGTCCTCTCAGACAAAAAAAGATTTTTTCAAATTTGTCCATAAATGAGGGAGTTCTGCGGTAACAAACATGAAAAAAAAACACGAATTGATAACCTCCTTTTTTTGAAGTCGGTTAAAAATAAAATACATCAATGATATTTTATTGAGGTCGGTTTCATATTTAAAATAGAAAAGTTTTTAATTTAACACTACAATATTGAGTATCTTTTGTCTGTCGGTAGCTGGCCGCTTTGCTTAACAACCTACTTCTAGCATTTTAAACGTCAAAATTAAATTGCTTGATTTCTATATAAGTACTAGATGACCCAGCAAACGTTAATTTGCTACTAAAATAGTAATATGGCTATTAAAAAACTGGGGTTGGTCGTAGAGGGGTGAAAATTAAGGGTTGTATGTATTTTTAATGCTGAATCATAAAAAAATAAAAACAAAAAAAAATGTCTAAAAAATTAAATAAAAAAATTAGGGGTGGGCCACCCTCACCATTTAGGGAGATGAAAAATAGATGTTGTCCGATTCTCAGACCTACCCAATATACACACAAATTTTCACGAAAATCGGTCGAGCCGTTTCGGAGGAGTTCAATTACGTACACCGTGACACGAGAATTTTATATACTAGATTATATGGCAACGTGGTACCTAATAGTACAGACCCTAGAGCGTAACGTGAAAGGGCTATTACGATTTCCCTACCTGTATATAGGCAGGTTATTTTTGTACCAAACAAGGATCATGAATTCATCGTCGGAAGCGTCAGGGGTTGAATCACACAACAACGTGACGTTACCCCCTTCTAACGCTTGCACGTTGGATACGGGACCTGAAACAAAGGCATATATGTAATGTTTGTTTGTTTGTTTATAAAATACTCCTGCAGTAACAAGCCCTGTATCGCAGGGGACTTTACAAACATACGATTTAGGCTCGGAACAAACATTTTTGGATTATTCAAAGTTTTGTCTCGTGTAGGAATCGAACCCAGGATCTATGGCTGAGCAATCAGGGCCACTATCCATCAGGCTAGTCATATTATAAATTGCGAAAGTTTGGATGGATGGATGTTTGTCACTCAATCACGCATTTGTATTTATTGTAGTAAGAAAGAGGTAGAATATATCGCTAGCACGATGGAAATGTTGCATTCGGCTAATTGCTATCTCTTTCTGCATGATATTTCGTATTATCATAGCATTGGCTTGAAATTAACTAATTAACTTGAAATCTACATATATCTAAGGAAGTATGCGTAAAAATACGGCAACAAAACTGAAAACTGCTAAAGTGTGAAGGTACAAGTAGCTTATTTTTCTTTAAATATCATTGCAATCACGCCAGAACGTATCTAGATGAAATTTGGTACAGAGTTAGTCTGGATTATAGTAGCAAATATGCTACTTTTTATCCCGAAAACATCACTGTTTCCGAAGGACTGTAAGCGCGGCCAAAGCCGCGAATGTGAGCTAGCGATTTGTATATAATTTTTACTGAAACTTTACCTTATGAAACGTACAGACAAAGGGGTATTCATATGTTTGAGTAAATACAGTCCTATGTGTTTAGGAATTAAGCGAGAATATTTAGTTAAGGTTTTAGTTGCAGTACATGTTTGTTATTTCTTATGTAGTAATTAGTAGTGTTAGTGTATGAAGAGGTTGGTAACCCTGGCGAGTTTAAACGTTAGCACCGAATTTTTAAATAGAATGACAAAAAAAATGTATTGCACACAAAATAGACCAAATAAAAATAATAAGTAAGTATATCCTACTAACATTATAAACGCGAAAGTTTGTAAGTATTGATGGATGGATGTTTGTTACTCTTTCACGTAAAAATTACTGAACGGATCTGGATGAAATTTTGCACAGAGATAGATTATGGTCTGGAATAACACAAAGGCTACTTTTTACAGCGATAACCGACATCCACGCGGGTGGAGCCGCGGGCAACAGCTAGTAAAATATAATTATAAGCGAATTATTACAATAACTATTATTATAATTCAATAGGTAGCTAGGAAGCGATACAGGGTTACTATTTTCTAAAGAGTGTTAGAATTATATGACAATAATTAATCAAATGATACTCGTATTATGAATTGTGTATATGGTTTCTTTAGGTCCACGCTAAATGGGCGTAATTAAAAATAATAAACAAAAATGAATACCTAAATTATGAAGATATGTCTCACCATCAACGCCGGGAATAAAAGCATAGCCACTGGTGCAGATCAGAAGGAATAGGTATATGGGCGCCGGAGTGAGGCGCATTCTACGGCCCATCCATGCTCCCGCGCTGCCCTCTCATTGGTCGAGGGAACCGCTGGCTCCACGCATCTCTTGCTAGATGCGTGACTTACATCAGCTGTGTGATCTTCGCATGTTCTTTGAAGTTAATATCTGAAAAGAAAAAAAAAAATAAGACAAAGGTACTTACTAGTTTCAAGAGTGTGTTATTTTTATTTTATGCTGCAAGCAAGCGTACGCACCGCCTGATGGTAGGCAGTTACTTTTAATTTATGGACGCTTGCGAACATAGCTAGTAAAACGTTGGTGTCATACACCCCCTGCCTATCCCTTTGGGGAAAACAGTGTAATCATAAGTAATGTCATGTAATAACCACAATGTAAAATAATATTTTAGAAACAAAATGGCATGCAGTTCTTTTTTTATGTAAAAGAGACAGAGATGCCATTTTACACAGCGCGTTGAACAACTAAGAGCTTTTTTATACTGTTAGTATCCATGTTAATGTTTTAATGCAGATATTGCTACACCAACTGCAATACGTCGAATTGAACAACTAAAATGTAACACCCCGATGTAATTTATGGGACAGATAAAAAGATGAATGGGAATTTTTAAGCTTTAAAACCAGGACCGCCGTGGAACGAAACCGCGGGAAACTGCCAGTGTTTTATAAATTAATTATAAAGTTTGTTTACTACGGAATTTGTGGAACAACGGTGCAATAACAAGAGTGTTTCAGAAGTCTACTTTGTGTTGGATTAACTCACTAGATAGTTTTGGAAGCAGGAATGAAGTTTGTCGTAAATTGCGCTATGTACTGTTGGCATGTTTACATATCTATTTAGGCAAATATAACACTTTCATATCTATATTATATTTATACTAGCTGTTGCCCGCGGCTCCGCCCGCGTGGATGTCGGTTACCGCTGCAAAAATGAGCTTATGTGTTATTCCAGACCATAATCTATCTAAGTGCCAAATTTCATCCAGATCCGATCAGTAGTTTTTACATGAAAGAGTAACAAACATCCATCCATCCATACATTCTCACAAACTTTCACATTTATAATATTAGTAAGGGTTTTCGGCCTGTATTGTCCCACAACAGGGCAAAGGTCTCTTATCCTTTTTCCACTCAACACGATCTTGTGCTAGAATAGACCAGTTTTTACTGTACGCATCAAGCTCGTCCCGCCATCTGAGTCTGGGCCTACCACGATGCCGTTGGTCATTTTTTGGTACCCACATAGTGGTAATTTTCGCCTACAACTCGTCTGACATGCGGCAATTCATGCATTCATATCTAGTTCCCAAAAAATCTGTTGTTATCTATAATTAATTAAGTACTTTCTTACTGCAGAAGAGGGAAAACTCGAAACAAAACCCTATATCAATCTGTATGGCCAGCCCTCCAAATGTATGGAGGAGATCCGTGCCCAACAGTGGGACGTTTATGGGTTAAGATGATGACTTACCTACCTATTTAATAATCAACGACAACAAACTACTTACACTTCCTTATTAAAACGTTATTGTAAAATAAAGTTTTCACGTACAGATCTATTAATAAGGGATAATCTCTAAAGCAATTGACCAGTTTTCAAAAATATATTTCACTAATATAAAGCTACATTATCTCTGAGTGCATAAGAAACCTATCAATACATATACCACGCAAGCGTAGCCATAGGCAGAAGCTAGTCTGATAAAAATAATGACTACCTCTATAAAATTGTAGTAAGATAGCCGTTGATCAATATCAACGGCTATCTAGGGCAATCCCTAGCGCGTGGAAACAGTAGCTAAGTAGCTTCATTTCATCTTACTATATCTTTAGAGCCGGTCAATTATAGATTATGTAGTCATTTGGCGAATCAGTCATTTCTAGACTTTATATCGTTCCGTATTATCTATCGCATTCATACTTAAAAAGCTTAGCGTATCTTTGTTTATAATATCATTGAACTACCTATTTAAAATGTTTCAATTCAGTCAAATATATCACAAACAATCGCCATGGAGTTATCAAAAACTGGACTTCATACGACAAAGTGGAATGAATCACGTATCTCTCATACAGAGTACCTACTTCGCTTCGTTAGTTCGGATTGATTCAAGTGTCTAGTATCCAGGAATTCCAATTAGTCCAAGAGTTTGGATCCATAAAGGCGCTGTCAGCCGGATAAACGGTATCAGGTTAAGCGCGATAAAGTTAATTTCCGTTTATCTATAACTATACCTAGAATAGAGTAAGTTGGATTTTGAATTTGCTTGAAGCTAAGTACTAGTTGCGTGGATCGATATCTCTGCAAGGTGAAGCATGCTTGCTACGGTAAATTTTCCATGACAGCGTTTTGCAAACGTTTAGTCAAACATCTACAATATTACGGAAATTTTGGAGTAATAGGTACCATAAATGAAAAATCTATTTTTAAATAATAACTAGTTGTTGCCTGTGACTCCGCCCGCATGGAAATCAGTTATCGCGATAAAAAGTAGCCTATGTGCTATTCCAGACAATAATTTCATCCAGATCCGTTCAGTTGTTTTTACGTGAAAGTGTCACAGTCACAAACTATCACATATTTAATACCTACTTATTAGTAAGGATACTCGACATTTATTTTTAAGAGAGGTAAGGCATCATACTAGCGAGCAAGCCCGGCTAGGGAACCTCCACCTTAAGAAGACCACAGCCAAATAACTACACACAGCGGTGAAGTTGCGTTCCTGTGTGGTGTTTAGGGATGCGTTTTGAAAGAAATTTATTCCTATCCCAGGGAGATACTCCCATCTTAAAGCCTTGGTGTAAGAAAATGGGTTGGAAACATGCAAGTGATACCTCTGGTATTGCAAGCGTTCATAGGCTACTAACTGCTTAACATCAGCGGGCCGTATGCTTGTTTGCCATCCAAGAAGAATAAAAAGAAAACTTAGTATTAGGACATAAAAATCTAGATGCCTACAACGATTTAATAGCCTACTAATTGTATTAAAGTTTTATATCAAATTTCCATTATAGTAATAGATAAAAGGTGTTATTTGATAAAACTAGTTTAGGAGCGTCTGAGTAATTTGGAATGTCGTTATTCACGCAAAACCGTGGTCAATGACTGCTAGATTTATTATTAGAGCTTTATTTGGAAATATTATATAAAATCTGATTTTAATAACCAGATTTTATATAATATTTCCAAATAAAGCTATATTTGATCATAAAAATATATAATATTACTTTTTTCTTTTCCAATTGTGAGCCTAGACTTTAGTCATAAAGAAAGAGATATATATTATAAATATATATATATCGAACACCAAACATTATTTCTAGTCAGTTATGTCATAGCAGATGTCTACTTTCCAACATATTTCTTTAAAATTATTAAAAAATTGCTCGCACCGACTATCCGACCGAAAATCGGTCCAGTAGTTTAGGAGTCCATAGCGGACAAACAACGTGACACGTAATTTATATATATTAAGATATATATACTCGTTGAATATTGGCGCGCTTTACACATAAAATTGCATTAAAACGAGTTTTGTTGCTCAAGTAGGTGTATATAACAACATTTGACATGTTAATTGTGCTTATATACATAGGTACAAGCCTGCATGCATCTATTTAGTAAATATATTATAGCTAGCTAGGTGCACTCGCTGTTCGGTAAACGATCAGTGGGTTAAGCTACCAAGGTCGCGGTAACCGGTGATGGGTGACCGGTGGTATTTCATCTGAGCGTCTCCGTGCTTCGGAGGGCACGTTAAAACTCGGTCTCGGCTGTTATCAGTCGTTAGATCACGACAGAGGCCTAAATATAGGCGATCTAAATAACTCTGTCACCAGGTTGGCCACTAACCAAACGATAAGAAGAAGAAGAAGTGAATATATTCAATACAGAGCCCTTTGCTTAACGGATTATTGATTTTATTACTCAGTAGTGGCTCGTCTCGACTTTACTCGGGTTTAAATTTTTTTTTACCTGTTTAAGGCTAAAGCAGACATGCTACTTTAAGCGGCCGCGATCTGCGATTAAGTCGCCTTTTAGAAATTAAATGCTAACATTTCACACCGCACAATTAAAAACCCTAAACACGGCGATTGAGTCGCTTTTCGGAAGCTCGACACAGCGACGAACGCTACACTCCCCACACATTCGGATGCCGGTCGGATCGATGTGGTTGATTGTTTCATGCTTGTATTTTGAAGAGATCTGCGACCAAACGCTGAGAGTCGGCAAAACGCGATGCAGAATGCTGTGGATAACAATCTTTGGGGATGGCTTATGTCTTGTGTTATGTCCAGTAGTGGACGTCTTTCAATTAAGATGATGAAGATGATAATACTCTAACACGGAACTAAAACTCGTGCTCACCACACAAACATTTGATTTGATTAGGAATCGAACCCATGACCTCCGGCTTAGTCGTCGCAGTCAGGTTCACTAAGCACTCAACCAACAAGCCAGTCAGTAAGTAACATCCTCTGTTACCAAAACTTCAAAATACGAGTGTTACTGTATACTCAGTTTATGCTTCAATAAAAACGAATTATAAGTTAATGTATCTTAATAGGGAGACTACTTAAACATTTGAGTGCCCTGTCAAACTTTTATTACGAAAGCTTAGCCTTCTAGGTAATGTTTACAGTCTATTAAACCGTTAGTACATAAAACAGGGATACTGAATGTGACAGCCCGACGACAGACGCAAGAGTTTTACCTACTGGCCTTACAGTACGGCACTCTATAAAATCTTGTCGCTGATCCGCTTCGCCGACAGCAAAGAGGGAACTCTCGTAGAGCAAGTGCACGTTTGATCCCACCTTTTAAGCTGTGGTTGAGGGATTGGGGCTTTAAAGTCCCTCACCTGCATTATTTTGAGTGGGGACTTGGGGACAGGTGGAACGCTGTTGATTTCTATATCAAGTTCTGACGGCCCAGCAGCCGTGAAAGCAGAGTGTAGGTGCACTAACATACCATGGGTGTAATTTTTGTCCGTAAATTGTATGTTTTGTGAAATTCTTCGCGACACAGGGCTCGTTCCCTAATGCGGGAGTTATTTAAAAAAAACTCAATAAATAGACCGGCGTTTCCCTGAGTGGCGGCGCGTTATGCATAAAGACGCATTTACAAATTGTAAAATCTCTTGCGATGCGACACAGCACTTGTTTTTTAGTGCGAGTCTGCGGTAGGTATTTAGTGGCGCGGGTAAGTATTAAGTAAAGTGAAACTTACATTGGTAGGTATAGTACCTACGAATCCAAGCGGGATCGAACTTACGCCTTACGTGTTACAAGTCGGTTACCACTACCTCTATAATATAAATATACCACTACCTACTTTGCATCGGCCATAAATCCAACAATAGCGACAAATCGGTTGGTTTGTCTATAATTCATATATTTCAAGCGAGATTCACGTGACTTAAGCAATTACATTATTGATTGTCGCTACACAAGATAATCCCGTAATCCTAGATTATAAAGTCACGGTTGTCACGAACTATTGTTTGTTAAACAATGTATTATCACAATCAGATTTCGATTGTGACCGTATTTAGCAGTAATAACGTTTAATTTTTAATTTTTGCATACAATAGATATTGGTTATCAAGATGAAAACTGGATCGGGAGACGAGAACGTGCTTTTAAACTGATAAACGATAATTGTATACGATATCATCAGTTGTGTTTCCCTTGTGGGTTTTGACTTTTATGTATTGATTGTAAACAAAACGTGGGCTTATATTTATAGAAGGTTTGGTTGGTTGTTCATTGTATTGTAGAGGAGAGAGTAGAACTGCTAGAACTGCGCCTGTGTTATTAATAGAATTGTAATAAAACTCCACTTTGATTTAGTAGACAGGGACTTCTTATTTTGTGATCTTCTTCTTCTTGTTTAGTTAGTGGCATAAACGGTCATCGAATAGAATAGAAAGGAAATGTATGGGATTTGACATTAGTTTACGATATACTTCATGTCGTCAACTTACGTTAAATTCCATACACATGACTATTCTACTTGATTTGACTACCGTTTATGCCACTTGTCTAGAGGGGCTGGTGACAGAGTTATTTAAATCGCCTAGATTTAGGTCTCTGTCATGATCTGACGACTGCTACCAGTCGGGACTGACTTTTAACGTGCCCTTTGAGAAACGGAGACGCTCAGGTAAAATACCATTATGCGGTCAACCATCGATTGGGTTACAATTTAAATACTCGACGTCCATCGACATAAAGAGAGAGAAGCTGATATTAGAGATTACCATTCGTACAGAACCATACATTCTTTTTTACCACGTGTCTTTTTTAATTTAACAAATAAAGGCAATTAGGTAGCTATGTAGATAATGATTACATGTAGCTAATTGAGTTCACAAATCGATTAGAATTATAGTAATTAATATAAGAACAAAACTGTTATTTATGCGTATTAAATTACCATTTTTGTATAGTTTATCGTAAGGGATTTTCCATGGGTATTTATAGAGCGGACTTTAAGTTTACAAATGTAGTCAAACCAGTATGTCCTACGTCCTACGACTAGTGACTTATTCTATCTAACACTTTTCTCGGTGTCTCTATACAAACATAAAATGTATGAATTTGGATCATTTGACCAATTCGAAATATACATTAGGTCTGAACCCGCGGGTCCAGTACGATCGGGATCAGTGGACTAAAGAATTTACCCGACTGCAGAGATGCAGCGCGTGCGCGAGACTAATATTACTCGTATTATGTTCATCAGCCCATGTATGTATGTTTGATCCTTTGTGGCACTGTAGAGACCATACGCATGGGCCGTTTTAGATGATTTTTATTTTCATCTCAACTAAAGGAAGTTCACTGCTGGATATAGGATCTATACAGCATTTGGTCATGAGTATGTTGTCCACCGGCTGCCCGTAACCTTTACCAGGTTTCTCCTTGTGGTATGCTGTTTTACAGTTCCTACTAACTATTCATAATTTTCTATTTTTATTTCTATACTATGTAGATGGCGAACAAGCATACAGCCCGCCTGATGGTAAGATGGTAAGCAGTTACGGTAGTTTATGGATGCTTCGAATACTAAAGATATCACTTACGTGTTGCCGACTCAAAAATAAACACGGGGTTTTATGATAGAATTACCTTAGGATAGGAAAACGTTTGTTAATAACGCAACCCTAAATAAGCTCTGAAAACCTGTACTCACACACTGAAACATAACTACATGCTGTGTGTAGTCATTTGGCTGTGGTCTTCTGTAAGGTGGAGGTGCTTCACCAATCGGGCTTGCTTACTAGTATGGTGCCCCCTTCTTAAAATCTATCTATTATTTTCTATCTTTTCAGTTCATCCTCAGGTTGCTTGTAAGAAATTTCCTTTATATTGTACATAGCAATCAATTTATTAGTAAGACAAATGTTATTAAGAGTTATCTATGTTGCCAGCTTTAAAATAGTTCATTAACACATAAAAGCATAAATGAGACATGTAAGCGTAAATCTGTCAAAACGATTTACCAAACATGTGTGTGTTAGTCAGTGTTGCAATTAAACAACGTTAATTGTCTAGGGTTGCCACTTGATTGTCGTTTGTTATACACATTCATCAGTCGCATATTTTAACGGGTAGAATGATAAATGGGCACTTCGTTACTAACAAAGTCATTACAATATTTAGGCGGGAATTACTCAATATAAATGTATGTAAGTACTTTAGTTTTATTACGTAAGCTATCAAGGTTGTCGCGTGGGTGTACTGTGTAAAATATTTAAAAAAATGGTACTTATTTTATTACTTAATGTCAGTTTGGTGATTGAATGATGTTATTCGCAATCTTGCTTTTTGAATTACAAGTTTTTGTCTGTGGCTTCCCTCGCGGCGTACAACCTCTGAATTGGGTTTCTTTAGCTGATGTGCTATTCCAGAATATATTCTATCTTTGTGCCAAATTTTATCCAGACCCTCAGAAAGCAAATGTATAGGATTTGACGTAAGTTTACGTTATTATGTCAATTTATGTCAAATCTCATACAATTGCTTTCTATTCTATTTTATTCGACTACCGTTTTGCCACTTGTGTGTAGTATCACTTGTGTATAGTATCTGTTCAGCTGTTTTGGCGTAATTCAGTAACAAACATCCATATATCCATCCATCCATTCGAATTAATAATATTTGTATGAATAAAATGATTGTTGCGTTTTTCGCTCTTACATTGTTTATACTTAAAATTCATATAGGTTACACTTATACTTAAAGGTTATAAGTTATGATTTGAGTGGTGGTATAGCGAGTGAATAGTTACGTCATGCTCTGTTCTCTTCTTCCAAATGTCAAATTACTGATGACAGAATGAGAGATTATATAATAAAATTACACCTTTTATTTCAAAGTTTACAAATTATCTGTCAAAGTGTCAATCCTAAGCCATCAATAACACACTTTATTTTTATAATTTCATATATCATGTTTCTTTATGATAAACGTACGTATTATATAAACAGTTAGATATCGATTATTGCCTTTTTTGGGTATTTTTGATCAACGTTTAACAGATTCTAAATTTGTGTTATGTGTTTTTGTACAAAAAATAGTTGTGCTTAGTTAATCTATATATTTGGACGTGATAAAATTTTATGATAATATTAAGCTCTTTTTTAAAACTGCCTGGTAGGTATAATTCGAAGTGCTAATCTTGTTTTACGTAAAAATAAAATAGAGTAGAGTATAAAAAATAATGTCAAAAAAATATCGATCTTGACGGTGATTAAATTAATATTATTCGAAACATAGTAATGTTTATATTAAAACGTTTACATAATCTTTATATGTTACCACACACGTCACACACTTACTAATTTGACATTAGAAAGAGGCAAACAAAACAAAGCATGGCGTAACTATTCACTCGCTACACTACGTTTATTAATAAAACGCAACTAGATTTAGTCAAGAAAAGGTAAGTATAAAATATCTTTTCGTACCCGTAAATATATCATTTCCTAAGATAAGTGAGAGTAGGACCTATTAGTACAATAGTTTTATTTTTAATGCTTAAAAAAATAAATATACGGGTCGACTTGAGCACCTCTCTATTTTTTTCGTCGGTTAAAAAGAGGGCCCCGTAACTACTAGGTTAACGTATAAAGTTATTTTTATTTGACTGCATGGTTGGTTCAGTTGCTTAAATGGTTACCTCGCCATTTATCACTGCGCGGCGTGTTGTGTGTTCGATCCCCACACGGGTCCAAAAATTATGTGATCTAGTGCGGGGTTGTCTTTTTTAGTAAAAAAAAAACGTGGCAAACAAGCATTGAAGCCACGCCAGCGTGGTGGCGACACCTTGCAGAATTATCAAAATAATTCCATTTGTGTCTTGCTATCGACTTACATATTCCTTCAACTTTTGTAACCGAAGTTAAAAATGACAGGATGTCGCGTAAATGAATTGTTCTTATCTCACAGCCTTAACGAAAATTGGAATGATCAAATTACAATGCAAATGTATATTTAGGGTGTTTCTGTTATTTATTTTTCTCTTTAGGTACCTACTGGGCAAAGGACAAAATAGGACGGGCAGCGGCTACCTGAATAATTTGAATTCAAAATTCATTTTGGTTACAAAATAGCACTTAGCACAGGCAGCGGCTGCCTGGATAATTTAAATTCTGAATTCATTTTGGTTACAACGTAACACTTATGAAGGTCATAAATAAATAAATATTGCAATTATCAGATGAATTCAAAAATTATGTACTTCATAAGTGTTAATTTGTAACCTAAATTAATTTTTAATTTGACAATTTAAAAAGTACACTAATTTAAAAGTTCACCCAAAAATCTTAGCTAAATCGCATGTTATAAAAAACGGTTTTAGAACGAGAAAGTTTTAAAACCCTTTTTTGTAAATTGCATAAAATTATGCAACATGCAAAAACACGTACTTAAATAAGTGATATTATAATATGCTTTCCTATGCTTTAGATGCATGCCAGTACATATATTGTGATAAAGTCTATGTTAGTTAATATTAGATATGTAGGTATTTATTTAGTTGAAAAGCCTTTAAATAAATAAAATGTCGAGATCGGTAAATAAGGTCTACTTCAATCTTAGAAACTAGTTAATTGATTTTAAATACATTTTCCGATAAATACTTTCCAATTGCCAGATGTTCACCGTAAGCGAAACAACGTAAATTACCCGAAATAATGAATACCAAATATCTAGTAACAATTTAAATGAGGTCGAGCTAATTAGTTACTAAAACATCAATTTATCAGATAACTATGTAGTTATTTTATATTAATTACTAATCAACAAATAAGATAATCCGTTTATTCATGAAAGAAGAGGATTAATTATCGTCGCAAATTGTTTAAAAAATGAGAAATATGGCTCCTAAGCTGACAACTAATCCGATAACGTTGGTTGAAAGATTGAAGAAAGATTATAATAAAAATGAAAACGTTTAGCCAATCGTTTATATTTATTTTTCTTAATACAATTTCAAGATGCCTAGAGTTATGGTTATGGTTTCCCTCGCAAGTGGAAATCAGTAGTCTCTATCTTCCCTTCTGGTTGGATGTTATGAAGAGATGGTTTAAAAGAATGTGGGATAAAATTTCACCCACCATTGCTTCAAACTTGGCATATAAAATTTTGTATTGAAACGAAAAATAGACAAACGTTGACTCTCGTGTTAAATTTGTACGCAAAAATGTCATGGGCGTGAGCTACCATAAAAATAGCAACGAATAACACCCAAAATTTGTTAAAGAGACGAGAAAAATGACTCTAAACCGACATTTAATCCGATTAACGTTGAAAGATAATAATTAAATTGTAAATATTACGCGAATTGTTTATCTATAAAGTACTGACTCGTTGAGTTGACTGCTGATCGTGAAGTCCCGGGTTCAATTCCCGAAAGCAGATATTGTTTTTTTTCTGCCCAGAAATTCATAATGAATGCCTGAAGTTTGGAATTTGACAGTGTTTGCACTAACTACGCCTCTAAGCTAGTCGTATCGATTTTCATTTCATTGCATCTATTTTTGCACATAGGTACATTTGTGCACTATAAAATCTTTCGCGCAGATAGGCCAGTCGCCATCAGGATTAGCCTCTTTGGCTAAAATTCGGTTACGAGGACGTTATTATTATTACTTACTTTTTTTCGCAGACAATTTCGCGATACATTTACTAGTAAACCCTTATTTATCTTTTTTATTACTGTTGTTATTCTATCGGTGAATGTCTAGCTGTAATGGACAAAGTAGATTTATAGCCCGAGGTCGGGCAATTTTGTATTATCCATTTTAATATTGTGATTTCATAGCGTTATTGACAAATAGACAGGTATATCTATATTGTATATTATATAAATAAATCCTTATTCCCATTGTTCATGCTATAACTTGAGAAGGACTTCACCGACCGTAGGTTGAGTTGCTTTTATTAACCGACTTCAAAAAAGAGGAGGTTATCAGTCCGTGTGTATTTTTTTTTCTTTTTTTAAATGTTAATAACTATTCATGTACTTATATATCTTATGAAAACTATATTATTATGCCCAATTAAAGCTCGGATATCCTCTCCTTAAATTCTGTACTAGAAATACCTGTGTTGTGTTAATTTTTTAAATGCATCTGCTAACTATACTTACAGAAACACTTGTGATAGGATTTAGTTATTCTATTGATTAAAAGTTAATAACAATAGCAACCATTATATTATGTCCCACTGCTGGGCACGGGTCTCCTCTCCTCTATAAAGAGAGAGAGAGAGGGTTTAGGCCTTAATTCACACACGCTGGCCTAAAGCGGGTTGGTGAATCTGATATGTCTTTAGAATTACTTCTAAGACATGTGGGTTTCCTCACGATGTTTTTCTTCACTGTTATTTCGCACAAAGCGAAATTCACATTATTACTGCCACCCGGGATCAAACTCGCACCTCTTGCGTGCAAGTCGGTTACTTTCTCACTCGGCCACCTACCGTAATACGTACCTACCTACAAGTAAGTAGGTCTGGTACGGCGTCTGCTCGAATTTCCTAAGGTTTTAATGGAAAATAATATTATTATAATGGTAATACGGCAAGCATAATAGGTCTAATATTATAAATACAAATGAATCAAGGACGAGAGATGTTCAATGAAATTATACACAAAAGGGCCTTTGTTATGTGTAGGGTTGCCACAACATGCTTTTAGCATTTACAGAGCACGTGACTTGGAAACTTCCAATATTCTATAAAATAATGTTTAGTCAGAATATTAATGAGAAAATATTGAGATAAATGAAGTAACGTGATTTTATTTATGCTTTTTATGACTTAATTTTTGAAATAATGTAATACCTACTTAAATAACATTCTAGTTAGCAAAATATTCCGTATTCAGGATAATTATTGCAAAGATTTGTTCCATCTACACATTTCCGATTGCAAATATTTCAAAAAATTGTCAAGAGTAGTCGCATTCAGAGTTCAGTATACAAAAAGGCGCGTCATTTTACGTGCTCTTAGAAGCACGGCTCTAACTTGTAAGGGCTCGTTGAAAGTCAGTTTCGACTGTTAATAGGCAGAGGTCTATCAGCGATCTGAACAACTCTGTCACAAGGCTGGTTGGCTCTATCCTAAGCATTCGATAAATTTTCATAAAATAAAATGATACTATTAATTGGCAACCCTATAGGTAACAGGAAACTTGTTCCGTAACAGATTTTCTTTGATCATTATTTTGTAAAATTAGTATATTTTATATTTTGACCTATTAATAAATTATCATATTTTGGATATTTATTAATGCTACTACAAAATTAGACGTTTATTAAGTGATTAGGAATTAAAATGTTATTGAAATATTTTTTTTAGGACAACCCTGTCTTTCGTTAGCGTCAATAGATTATAAAGAACAATAAAAACTACAATTAAAACGATAGCGGCTAAACTCAATTAGCAAACTGTGCTAGATATATAATAGTGCACAAATATGTGCGCAATCACAACTGGCTGACTAGAGGCCTGCAATCTAACCTCCCTACTTACCACCTGGAAAAGCTACGGACTGCGGCTAAGTGTGGGAACTGGAAACGATCAGGACCAACTCACTATAGCACAGGAAACTTATAAACAAAACATAACATTTACTGACACAGACACAAATAACACAAATATTGTCTCGAAGCGGACTAAAGCAAAATATTCTCCTTTGTTGTGTATGCTATGCGGGTAGTTTCAAGCTTGCATGTTTGTTATTTCAAATATACTATTATATTCAATTATATTATAGTGAAAAAGACGAAGATATATACTAGCGCATTGAAATTGTTGCTGTCAACAGTAGCTTAGTTGAGCAACTAGTTGAAAACTGATAAAGAAAGACATAGACTTATATGAAACTTCATCTATAGCTATCTCTTTCTGAAATTACGATACGTATTATCTGTCGCATTCATACTTAAAATATATAAGCAAGCACAAACTTAAACATGGCATCAAATCTGAACGACCGCTCAGAACCGTAGTAGGTAGCTTGAAGGTAGCTCATCTATCTTGAAATATCTTTGCTTGCCTGATTATATAACTTGCTTATATTCACATCTTTCCCCACATTAATATATTATGTGTGTTCCACTAGCTGAGCAATAACTGCGAAAATGTAATACCAAAACAATGTAAGACCAGCAGGGGTATTCCGTAAGAGCAAAAACCGAGCCACCGAAAAAACCGAGCAAAATCTGGCTGTCATATGGAAAATCGGTATTCCGTAAGAGCCCTTTTTGACGTTTAGTCAATAGATTGTGCCGTCACCGAGCAATCACAACTGTCAGTTTGCGATCCCAACTGTCAGTTTGCCATCGCTGTTTTTTAGAGAATTAGCCGGCGGGTGATATGCATGAGCGTCTTTTGCTTTTTATATGGAATGCAGCACCGAGCTTGTCGATGCAAGTAATATCGCTGTCTCTGTCATATCGTATTCATGTCGTCGGGCTAACGAACAAGAGTACAAGAGATAGATATGTTTTCCTTTTAGGATAGAATAGAATATTCTTTATTAGCTTAAAATGTAGGCACAATAAAAGAGCCTCTAGACAAGTGGCATAGACGGTAGTCGAATCGAAAAGTCAAAAAATAAAATGTATGGGATTTAACATAAGTCTACGATATAATGTCGTAAACTTACATCAAATCCCATACATTTGCTTTTTTGACTTGTCTATTCGACTATCGCTTATGCCACTTGTCTAGAGGGGCAGGTAAAACATCCTACTAATATTATAAACGCGAAAGTTTATAAGTATGGATGGATGGATGGATGGATTATTGTTACTCTTTCACGTAAAAACTATGGTCTGGAATAACAGATAGGCTACAGCGATAACCGACATACACGCGGTCGGAGCCGCGGGCAACAGCTAGGTGAAAATAGATCCTATACATTTTGTCGCTGGTGACATGCAAATACATAATAGGTACTCACACTGCTTTGAAACGTTTGGTGGTTTCAAAGCCACGACGACATATTGGAATAGGGGGAAAGGTAGGCTTCAATATTTTGGCATACATAAATATATACATAGTTTTGGTTTGCTACTCTATATTGTTTTTACATTTTTGTCAAGTACGCTAGTAAACAAATATATAAATAAATCGACAGCAAGAAAATAGAGAGAGAAGAGAGGTACCATACTAGCGAGCCAGCACGAAGGGGAAGGACCTTAAAGAAGACCACAGCCAAATAATTACACACAGCGCTGTATTTGTGTTCCTGTGAGTACAGGTCTCCAGCGCTCATTTAGGGATGCGTTTTGAAAGAAACGTATTCATATCCCAGGGATACTCATATCTTAAAGTCCTGGTGTAAAAAAATGGGTTGGCAACACGCAAGTGATACCTCTGGTATTGCAAGCGTCCATAGGCTTCGGTAACTGCTTAACATCAGGTGGTATGCTTGTTTGCCACCCAAGTAGTATTAAAATAATTTTAACAAAAAAACACCGACTTCAGTACGGCAAGTTGCAGAATTTCAAAAACCTTAAAACCCTTAGTCTAAACGTAGGTATTTAAACAGAATGTACTTTCATGCAAACTCTTATCTCACTTTTCCTTCCTTAAAGACGGTTCTTTTTGATCTGATAATTTACAGCTATAGTGCATCTCATGACCATTTAAATAAGCCCAAACACGGCTAGATTACATAGTTTAATTATGAAGTTTCGTTGCCTAGCTACTTTAGCAACCATAATGGAAACTTATTTAATCGCCATCCGTAAAATACTTATTATTGAGAAGTTCAGGTGGCCATCTGTGGTCTTCTTCATCAGTTTTACTTTATCATATTATACTTTCTGAATGCAAATGTTTGATGTGTTGTTAAAAATATTGAAATTGCTATATGTGTGCCTATAACTTTTGAGGAGTTCCCTCAATTCCTCATGTATCCCATCATCAGAACTTTCTTTCGATGAAAACGGGACCAAACTGGAAGTATGTCCTTTAAGACAAAAAAATATTTTTTCAAATAGGTCCATAAATGAGGGAGTTCTGCGGTAACAAACATTAAAAAAAATACACACGAATTGATAACCTCCTCTTTTTGAAGTCGGTTGAAAAAAGCTAACAGCTGCTAAATTTCACATTTTGGATTGATTGTTTGCGTGACTAAGCTATGAAGTGTTATACAGTTTGTATACAGTGAAGTAACGAAAGAACTGGGGCGAAAATTGTTTGTTGATGTCAAACAAATATCTAAGTAAGAAGGAGGAGGTTCGTTCGCGGCGTGTGTACTCACTACAAACAAACAAAATAGCCTACATATACCTTACATATAAAAACAACTGCATTTTGTATTAAAAAAATAGAATTAGAGAGGACATACATAGAATAATCCATCCTCCATCTTACAAAAGAGTTCGGTAAACGATCAGCGGGTTAAGCTACTAAGGGCGCGGTAACCCTATAGATGGGTGACCGCGGTGACCGCATAGTGGTATTTCATCTGAGCGTCTCCGTGCTTCGGAGGGCACGTTAAAAGTCGGTCCCGACTGCTACAGTCGTTAGATCACGTCAGAGGTCTGAATATTGGCGATCTAAATAACTCTGTCACCAGGTTGGCCACTAACCAAACGATTAGAAGAATCTTACAAAAGACCAAAGTCAAAAACTACACATGGCGGTTTTGTTCCTATTTTAGTCTTTAGGACTTATAATTTAGGGATGCTTTTTCAATGTTTCTATTCCTATTCCAGGTATACTTCATCACTCAATCCTCGTATTTTAATATTTACTAGAGTCCATAGGATACGGATAGGAAGCAGTATCAAAAGAATATAATCAGACTTCAATTTGATCGACCACAAAAAGAATGGAAACGAAGTAAACAACAAACATAAAGCAACGTATTCAAAGAAAATGTGTTTATTTTTCATATTTTTTTTATATTTCGCAATGTTTCCTTTTTTAATACACCCCTGGCTGTTGATAAGATATACCTAGAAACAAGCCGAAAGTGAAGCACACAAACACCTTTTGTAGCTATATTTAGCATATTTGACCTCTTTTTTTAAATTACCGCGTCTTTTCAAAGGCGATTGAAGGCCACCGATATTTTATAATATCGGTGGCCTTTGAATGGATGCGGTTTACAAATATTGATCACAGTGAAATATTCGCCAATTATTTTAATACAAAAATGTAGTGAAGAAGCGGAAGATACGCATAATGGTAAGTAGTTTTTTTTTCCTTTTTTAAAGACAACTCCCGCAAAACTCCCGTTTGTAAACTCCCCCTCTGTGTCGCGGGGGACTTTACAAACATAAAATCACGGACACAAATTACACCCAGACTCAGAACAATTCTTTGTGGGTCACACAATGTTTTATCCTGTGTGGTAATCGAACCCACTACCTCGTGCACAGCAGGCGCATACTGCGGCCACTGGACCACCGAGAAAGTAAGTTACAATACCAATAGTAGTCACGCACGCATAGCTGACAAAAAAAAACATGCTGGACAGTCTTTAGGGACTACCGATAGAAGTGAAAACTAAGTAACTTGTGAATTGTATCGTCTTTATTTTATTATATTATTGTTATTAGATTATTATTTTTGAATATAGAAAGCGTTCGGTGACGATGACGCGATTTCCATGATTTTTTTTCACCCTGAAAATGTTCAATGCGCCTTAAGAAGCTTTCACTTCAAAAATCGATCTACTATGACTTAGAGAGATAGGGCATATAAGAGACTAGAGCTTATTCTTCTGGGAAACTAGGGTAGGACCTCCACTTAACAGAAGAATACAGTCAAATAACTACACAGAATTGTGTAGTTTCGTTTCTAGTGAACATTTAGGTATGCGTACATACCTATGTGTTTTTAAAATAACCGTTTTCAGAGATACCTTTTCACAAGCCCTGTAGCTCTGCCCATCAGGGAAGAGAAGTTACCATAGTTCCACCGCTATAGCCTGATGGCTAGCTATATGCTGATTTGCCAGCTAGCGAAACGAAGTATCAATTTTGTTTTTACAGAACTCTAAAAAGAGGTAGATATACCTACTCGTAGCTACCTAAAAACTAACTATCTCGGCAAACAAAACTTTTATCAGATCAAAGATTCGTGGGACGTATTTGGCCACTACCCGCCTGTAATCCTCTTAACCCGTAAGCTGGTAGCCACTTTGATGAACTTCCTTAAGTACTTCAACCACTTTCGAAAGAATTTTTTCCTTTATGTGTACTTACTACCTTATTGCATCCACGCTATAAGTACTTGTATGTTGGGGATCAGATTGTTTTGCTGAAATTGTGACTTTGTTTGTTACTTTTATTTCTTGTGATAGATGTGTATATTTATGTAGGTAGTAGCTGTTGCCCGCGGCTCCGCCCGCGTGGATGTTATTTATCACGATAAAAAGTATTTTCCTCTCCAGGATACGATTTATCTCCTTGCCCAATTTCATTATGATTCGTTGAAATAACTTTGAAAATCAGAGAACTTTCATACTAGCTTTGCACCCTCATTTTACCCCCTTAAGGAATGATTTTCGAAAAAAAAAATTTTTACGTGTTTCATGACTTTTAATGAACCTGCAAAGTTAGTATGAAAGTTCTCTGATTTTCAGTTATTTCAACGAATCATAATGAAATTGTGTAAGGAGATAAATGGTATCCTGGGGAGGAAAATACTTTTTGACTCACTCGAATAACTATAAAAACGGCAATGTTTCATATTAAATTTGCAACCCTGTTTTACCCCCTTAGGGGGTGAATTTTCAAAAATCCTTTTTAAGTGCTTATAAAATGAACCCCTGTGCAAAATTTCAAGGTTTTAACTCTTACAGTTAGGCCCTGCGTTGATATGTCAGTCAGTTAGTTAGTCAGCTTTTTCTTTTATATTATAGATAGATATGAAAGATTGTATTTTCTCGATGCATGGTCGGTGGAAGATGGAGCTTATAAAAATAATATAAATAAATACCTAATAAGTAATAAAGCGGTGGTGGCTAAGTCTCTATCATCTGCTAGCGGTGAAGGAAAATATCGTGAGGAAACAAGTTTAAAAAGTAATTCTAAAGACATATCAGATTCACCAACTCGCATAAGGCCACTGTGTGTGAATTAAGGCCTAAACCTAATAGCTCTCGTAAACTAATCTCTCTCGCTTGATAGAGAAGACCCATCCCCAGCTGTGGGACATATGGGTTGCTATTATTAACTAATAATTAGTCTAATAAAACTTTTTCAATATTCTGCACTCACTGTTCCGTAAAATACAACGACCCGATACCCTTTCAATATTGTAAGGGACCATTATAAAAAGCAAACGAAAACTAAGTTGCTTGTAAAATTTGTGTTGCCAACTTTCCCAGACTAAAAGTAGCAAATTGGCTATAAAAACTTGTCAAAAATATAAATAATTAATTAAATATTTTTAGCATTTTCGCTATGCAATCAGCTCAAATATAATATACTAGCTGTTGCCCGCGGCTCCGCCCGCGTGGATGTCGGTTATCGCTGTAAAAAGTAGCCTATGTGTTATTCCAGACCATATTCTATTTCTGTGCCAAATTTCATTTAGATCCGTTCAGTAGTTTTTACGTGAAAGAGTAACAAACATCCATCCATCCATACTCACAAACTTTCATATTTATAATATTAGTAAGGAATTATCCTTACTAATATTATAAATGTGAAAGTTTGTAAGTAGGTAGTGCCCTGGGCCGGAACCCGAGAGGCGCAGGTTCGAGTCCTGCTCCGGGCTCGTCTTCTCCACATTGCTTTAATATTAAAGTATAAATAATTAATGTTTTTTTCACATGATATTACGCTCATTTAAGAAAAACGAAAGGAGCCGTGGAAATTCACACAGAGTGTGTATCTGTATAGCGATTATAACAAAAAGTAATTATCATTACGATCATGTTAAAGTAAAATTAAAAAGTAAAGAGGCAAGATACCATTTGGATATATTATACTACTAAGGTGGCAAACAAAGCATACACAACAAAGCCCGCCTGATGTTACAAAGTTACCGAAGCCTATGGACGTTTGCAATACCAGAGGTATCACTAGCGCACTCAGCATTAAAAACTTCCTAACTATTTTCTGAAGAACCATTTCGAAAATTGATATAAAACCAATTTTGAGACATACAAGATCGAATAAAATGAAAATCATCGAAATCTATTCATAGTCGGGAATCGACGGACGTAAATAAATATGTACAAACAAAATAATAATAAAAACGGGTTGCACTCCGGGAGTGGCGGTAGAAGTAGGTGCTGATATTGTTGTGTTCCTGTGTGTGAGTACAGGTCTCTAGCGTTAATTTAGGGTTGCGTTTTGAAATAAACGTAATTCTATCCCAGGGTTACTCCCATCTTAAAAATGGTGTAAAAAATGGGTTTACCCATCAAAAAGTGCACAACGCCGCTAAACAAGTCTTCACCTCAACATTTGAATTGAGAACGTCCTTTTTTTTGAGGTCGTTTGAAAATGTAGAGTTGGCAACACTGCACAACTGAGCAGTAATTTACTTTGAAGAAGTAAGTAAAAGCTTTTTTTACTTATTATCATGAACAGTGGCGTGATATTGCGCAAAAAATGGCCTGATACTTTTTTAATAACATCCTTACAGCAGCAAAAGAATATTAATTTTCCTTCACAAGTTAGAGAAGGCAAGTTGTTCCATAGTATAAATAATTAAGTAGTTAAGATACTGAGCCATAATGTAAAGTATAATACCTACCGTGCAGCACCAGCGTGCGAACATCGGTTCATCACAGTTTGTATTGTACATTTATTTCGATATAATGTTGTACTTATTTGTAATGAATAATATATGATTATAATACCATTCATATATTAATAAAGCAAGGGTTTTATTCCAGTACATCATTATATTATTATTCCCAAGAGACTATAGCTTGGGGTTCTTCAAGGAAGGAGTAATAAGGTTTTTAAAGGGTCGGCAACGCGTGAGTGACAGCTCTGGTGTTGCAAACGTCCATAGGCTACGATAACTGCTTACAATCAGGCGGGCCGTATGCTTGTTTGCCACCTTGGCAGTATAAAAAAAAAATATTATTGCGTTATGAGAGGGCTTGCAGGAAAAGATGCGCTCTAGGTACTAATTTGACGACTTTTGCGCAAATATAAAGTAAATTCTCTACTATCTACTCTTTATAGTATGTACCTTATCAGCTAGTATACAAACCTTTTCTTATGTATGTTCGCAGTTGATGAAGTAACAGGAATGTTTGTACGTGCAAATTGTGCCCGTGATTCAACAAACTGTGTTGATTTAGTTTCGTTCGTCACCAGCTTGATTTTTTTCATGCATTCGTTTTATAGATAAAAACGTTGGATAGTATCAAAGAGAATTAAACCATATTGTATAGTAATTGAATAGTTTCTATATTTGGAGTATCTGTTTGTAATATTAAAATAACCTTTTTTTACTATATGCATAATATGGATGTATACACGGTACATATACCAAAATATATTTTTATACAATTTTTGTCTGTGTCTGTTTGTTTCGGCTAATCTCTGAAAAGGCTGGACTAGCTGATGTAATAAGGAGTAACTTAGGTGACTTTTATTTTATAAATTTTATTTATTTTTATTAATTAACGACATCCACGCGGACGAAACCGCGGGCAACAGTTAGTTTTAGTATAAAACTTAACTTGTTTGGTATTACAAAGTGTAAAAAATAAACTCCTTTAGTTTTGACATTATTCTAGCATAATTTTTAAATATGAGTACACCACGAAATAGTAACAATGTCGTCTAGAGTTTGTGTTCAACTTACGTTTGCACCTGTGCACTTTTATTTGCACACACTTAAGTAAACGATTTCCCCAATCTTTTTTCTTTTCTGCTTTTATTTTTTTCTCTCATTTTTAAAAGTGAATCAAGCAAAGTGGTCACCGCACAGGAGTTCTATACTGTACCTAGTAGTTGTGTAAAATGTATTGTAAAATCCTGCCTGCATTTTAACAAAATTGAACTTAGAAACCTGGATTTGTATGATGAAAGTGGAGCACAATAAAATAAAATGGACCAGCGATTGAGAAAGAGCTTCGCTAATGCGGTCTTATGAGAAGCAGGCTTCCATACAAACATCCTACTAATATTATAAACGCGAAAGTTTTTAAGAATGTATGGATGTATGTTTGTTACTCTTTCACGCAAAAACTACTGAACGCATCTGGATTAAATTTGGCATAGAAATAGATTATAGTCTGGAATAACACATAGGCTACTTTTATCTCGGAAAAAAATCTCTGTTCCTGAGGGATAGTACGCGCGGGCGAAGCAGCGGATTGAAGCTAGTTCTAAATACATACATGTCATAGCGGCCTGCCCCGACTTTACCCGGATTTTTACCTGTTTCGCTACAACAATTATTACTTGTTTAGGGATTGAAATTCCAAAATTACGTTAAAACCTACTTACGTCAAACTTTGTGCAAAATGTTTAGTTTGTAGCACGAACAGTTTAGGTCCTGCGTTGATGAATAAGGTATTACTATATTGAGGGACTCATAGCTAGTAGCTACATGTTAGCAGCGCGGACCGACAGATTTGCAAGGTTAAGCAAGCTCGCCGCGGTCGGTCCGTAGATGGGTGACCATTTTATCGGAAAGCACGTAAATCCGTTGGTACTGCACCTAAACTCTCTTGAGCAATCCAATACGGTCGTGTCTGTCCCATCGGACTATGAGAGTGAAGGAATCGTGAGTGCACCTCAGTTTGCGCACACACTTGTGCACTATAATATGTCTTACGCAGTTGGCTTATCTCCGTTGAGATTGGCCGCCGTGACTGAAATCGATTTATACGACTATTATTATTCTTCATCTTATTCTTATCGTTTGGTTAGTGGCCGACTGTTATCAGTCGTTAGATCACGACAGAGGCCTAAATATGAGCGATCTAAATAACTCTGTCAGCATGTTGGCCACTATTATTATTACTACTTAAGTGCTTATGGTGCTATACAACGATTTTACTAGATTATAAGGTGAAGGTCCTTGACTAGTCGGACTTCCTAACTTGTATGGTCCCTTGAAGACTCATAAAAGAACAAAAAAGAAAAACAAACATTATGCTATTGTTTAAAGTTTCGGCTTAAATTATTCAAAACAAGAAGAAAAAAGTTGTTAGCATAATGCAGAGCCGCTCTTTTATAAATAGAATTATTGATTAGATTAGCATCGAACAAGATTCAGGTAATTGGACGGAAATGCCAAGGAGAAGGGGCAACAGGTCACTGTGGTTCCGGTGTGTCTTCTGGTTCCACGGTATTATTAATATTGGAGCCATAAAACAAGCGGACGTCGGCTTATTTAAGGAGTCTTCTAATAAACGTTACGTAACCCTATAGATGGGTGACCGCATAGTGGTATTTGAGCGTTTTCGCATCTGAGCGTCTCCGTGCTTCGGCGGGCACGTTAAAAGTCGGTCCCGGCTGTTAAAAGTCGTTAGATCGCGACAGAGGCCTAAATATGGGTGATCTAAATAACTCTGTCACCAGGTTGACCACTAACCAAATGATAAGAACAAGATCAACGTTTTCCCATCCCAGGGATACTAACATCATAAAAATATTTGGGTCGGCAATATCTAAGTGATGTTTTAGGCATTGTAAGCGTTTATAAGCTACGGTAACTGCTTACCATCAGGCGGGCCGTATGCTTGTTTTTCACTTCAATAGTATAAAAAAGCGTCCAACGAATTGATGTTCTCCAGACGTAAGAATTCATTTCGAGACATGCCGCCGTCTCTTCGTCTTTTTTTTTTCTTTAAAAAGACAACATTTTGCTATTGTATGTTTGACGTATTTAATTTGAATAAAATATTATAGCTTAGTCACATAAGCGTCAACTTGTATAGAAAATTCAAAGGCTTCATTCCCTAATTGGATGGAATTATGTATACAATAAAAATGGCAACACAATAGCCTAGTAATTTTAAACCTAATTTTAACTAGGTGTTTTTTTTCTTGACAAGACAGCTTCCGCACTAGGAATTAAGCCCTGTGTTGCGAGGGACTTTATAAACGTACAATTCACTGACACAAATTACAACCAGACTCGGAACAAACATTTATGAATCACACAAAGTTTTGTCCCGTGTGGCAACCGAACCTACGACCTCCGGCTTAGCAGTGAGGGTCGTTTACTACTAGACCAACGGGCCAAACTAAACCATATCTCCCATGCAGAGGCTAATCTCCGACGAGATTAACCACCGTAACCGAAATTTGGTTAAAACGTAATTATTATAGAGCTCTTAAAGCTTTAAATTTTGTCTTTTAAAATGCTAGAGTAAGCGATCCGCTATCGCTTTTGTAATATATATTACCTACTACCTAGTTTTTCATCGATTATGTTTTTATAAAATGTTGATGGCGTCACATTCTGTGCTATCGCTGATTGTAACTATCTATTGAAAGTGTGGCCTGAGTTTCTTTTTAGTTTTTCCTTAAGCTAACTGTTTAGTCAGCGAATATGGATGTTAGAAATAATTAGCTGACGTCTTATTTGGCGAACTTTATCAACCTACATAAGTGTCACAATGTCACCTACCTATGTTAATAAATAATTTAGATTTAGCTTTAATAAATCGAACCATCGAACCATATCAGTTGCCCGGATCAAATTTACAATGCAGTGTCCGTACCCCATAACGTCCGGTAATTGCCATTAACGTCATTCCATCAAACTATAGCACCGTACCTCTACAGATAATAATAATGTTAGAATGCAAGCGAGGTAGGGCACCATACTAGCGAGCAAGCCGGACTGGGGTAGGACCTTGACCTTACAGAAGACCACAACCAAATAAAGAAAGAAAGAAACATTTATTTGATACAACCAAAGAAGAAAACAGTACAATTTAAGTCGATATGCACAAGCTTAGTAGGTACCTACGAGTAGAAATAAAAACAGAAATTTTAACAAAAGAACATAACAAAATATTGAAATTACAAAAAACAATTTACACAGCGGCGTTGTTGTGTTTCTGTGTATCCCATTTAGAGATGCTTTTTGAAAGAAACGTTTTTTTATCTCAGGAATAATCCATCTTGACGCCCTGGTGTGAAAGTTTGGGTCGGCAATACGCAAGTCGTCTCATGTTGCGGACGTCTATAGACGCCTAATAGACGAACTGCTTAACATTAGGCCGTATGCTTGTTCGCCACCCAAGTAGCATTAAAAAAAGTATTCTGTAAGATGGAAATCCTTCTCTAGTCGGACTTCTCTACTCTGTTCTTATACCTTTTATGCAATAAACATGCAATGTATTCCAATTCTAAATCTTTGATGTAGCCCGCCATTAGCATAAAGCAATACTTACATAATTATTTGTCTCAAATGAAATTGAACTCGTAAAACATAACGCCCGTATCAAATTGTTCATCTTATCTCTACGGACATTAAAGGAAACACATTATTCAAATCCATGTAATGGTCTTTAGAGAAACACTTAACATGTGTGTAGGCGCCATTTTGCATTCTTACCGAACCCAACGAGTTACAACTCGTAAAATGTAATATGTGAAACTAGAGATGGGCTATTAAAATCTATATTATATGATATTATGTTTGCCTTATGTTCGCATAAATCATTTGTTTCGAGTACTGCAAGAACATAAGCAGTACACCTTATTGTTTCAGCCACTGCGGCAGTTAACTTGAGTATTCTAAAGGTCATGATAAAGTACTTAATAATTTTACATAGTATGGGTACTGCAGTAGAAAGCCAAAGGGTAGAATTGTCGTTGAACACAACTAGAACAACTCTAGCTTTCAGACTTCGGGTTATTACTTTGGGGAAATTCAATTGATATAATAAGGCTTTCGTAAGTCAAAAGAAATGCATACGAGCTTAATGTAATGTAGGTCCAATAGATTCATATTGACCTCTGTTTACTGTGACTGTTTTCTCAAAATACTAACGCTTGTAGGTTTATATATATTGGAAATCAGCGTTCATGTAAAAAAAAACTCTTGTTCTCACTTGTGTGCTCGTGACAATTCAATTATAGGTAAAACAGATCCAACTAGATTGTTAATGCCTGTAAGACATCATTCTTTCAAATAATCGTCATGTAATGTGTATAAAAGTATATAATAAAGTATCGAAGCAAAGAGAAGAGAAAATTGTTATTACAACATACATTTTATATGATTAAAAATATTTAGAATTTTATTCATATATTTTAAAAGGTACTTTTGTAATAAAAATGGTTTAAAATACTAATAAGTATATGTATTTGTGTAATAAAGGTAATAATTCATAATAAATTTGTTTTAAAAATGTAAAATAATTGTCATCAGGTAATTGTTAGATACTAAATATCAATTAAGTTGTTATGACCTTCAAGGAAGGTTAAGGTTTCTAAAGGGTGGCAACGCGCGAGTGACACCCCTGGTGTTGCAAGCGGTAACACTGCTTACCATCAGGCGGGCCGTATGCTTTTTTGCCTCTAAGTAGTGTAAAAAAAATGTTTGCATGCCATAATTGAAATATGAAGATATAACACTTTTTGTAATACCTTCATTTGTACCGCTCGCAAATAAATAATTTCATATTTCTGTGTTATGAGGTTTAAGTAGGCGGTTATATAAATAGAACAAATCTGCAGGCACCTACAAAACTATTTTTAGCTATGTTGAATATTTCATTGGTGTAGTACATAGTGGTGGTGGTAATAATAACACGGTGGGAATAACAGTCGGCTATTTCTGTATGTGTCCAACGAATCAAGTTACGAGTAAGTGCTTACATATTGGTAACAGGTCGGACATTTTTGGGCTTTGTCGAATGATTTTGTGCAAGTTCTGAATAATCTGTACAAAAGCTTTGAAGTATCTGATATAAGCTATTAAGCATAAATTAAAATCACGCTGTGGATGGATGAATGTATGTATGGGTATATATTGTTACTCTATCATGGAAAAACTACTGAACGAATCTAGATGACGCGGTGGGCGGAGCGGTGTTCAACAGCTAGTTTAATGACTGCCTTGGTGGTCCAGTGGCCGCAGTATGCGCCTGCTGTGCACGAGGTTGTGGGTTCGATTCCCACACAGGACAAAACTTTGTGTGACCCACGAAGAATTGTTCTGAGTCTGGGTGTAATTTGTGTCCGTTAATTGTATGTTTGTAAAGTCCCCCGCGACACAGAGCGTGTCCGCTAGTGCGGGAGTTGTCTTTTTTTAAATAAAAAATAATATAAAAATAAATTAATTACTACGGCTGCACGGTTGGTTTAGTGGTTACCTCGACATTTACCACTGCACGGCGTGTTGTGGGTTCGAACCCCTCCACCACGGGACAAGAAAAAGTGTGACTCAAATGGTTGTCCCGAGAGATGTTGTACTTTGACTCCGTTGTAAAGTCCCTCACGACACATGGCTTGTTCCCTAGTGCGGTAGTTGACTTTTAAAAAAAGCAAAAAAAAAAACTTATAATAAGATTGCTGACTACCGCTGTATTTTACAACACACTCTAATTCTCAGTGGTAACTCCAAGTTATTATTATTATCGTTTGGTTAGTGGCCAACCTGGTGACAGAGTTATTTAGATCGCCCATATTTAGGCCTCTGTCGTGATCTAACGACTGTTAACAATCGGGACCGACTTTTAACGTGCCCTCCGAAGCACGGAGACGCTCAGATGAAATACCACTATGCGGTCACCCATCTACAGAAAACACAGTGAGTGTTTTCTGTAGTGTTGTTTTTCGTTTTTACTTACCGGTTCTCTCAGTGCAGGTAACCTTTTAGAATTCAGCGTACAGTCGCTCGATCTATGTCTTTTTATTCAGCAACATCAATTGCGAATACCTGAAAAATAGAAACAAGTCTTTTAATATATTTATAGGAAATATTTCTTTACTTTGTAAACTTATCTACGACATACGAAAATTGACAAAGTTTTAGGTCAATTGGATAACAAGTTTTGTGCGAATCCCTAACACAAATAACATATTTTTCCTTTTGCTATTTTAGTTTCTTAGCATTAAGGTAACAGATAAGTATACGCCTCAAAGTTTTTTATATTTTTATATTACCACAGAATATTTAGAATTTATTTCTAATTTGTGTAAATATAATTTTAGTTGTAAATTACTTGTATAATGCAAATGTGTGAAAATATAAATAAATAAAATTCCTAAAGTATTGTCTAGTATTGCACGGTTGGTTCAATGGATACCTCGCCATTTTACTGATGCGCGATATGTTATGGGCTCGATTCCCACATGGGACAAAAATTTATCGGATCCATAGGTGTCTCGAGCCTGGGTGTTTTTTAATTATATGTATGTAAATTCCCTTGCGCTACAGGGCTTGTTACCTATAACGGGAGTTGATTTTGTAAAAAGAAATATAAAATACCGTGGTAATATAAAACTATTAGGTATATTATAAGACCGTATTGTCCCACTGAAAGGCAAAGGCCTCATTACTTTCCTTCCACTTCTCTCTGACTAGAACGGCTAAGGACCAGTCTTTGATAAATGAGTCCAACTCATCCCGCCATCTCCATCTGGGTCTACCGCAATATCGCTCGCCATTCAGAAGTAAAAGGGCATAATTGAAATATCAAAATTCAATTTTTAGCAATAACGTACCATCGATATAGTGTATTGACGATGAAGCGTACCATCGATTTGGGGTACTGTAGATTTATTAACCCGTCGATAAGACATTTTCGATACAGTGACTGTCAATGTAATGCCTTTTTTATACTACTTGGGTGGCACCGTAGCCTATGGACGCTTGCAATACCAGAGGTATCACTTGCGTGTTACCAACCCATCACAAGGACTATCCCTGTGATAGGAAAACGTTACTTTCAAAACGCATCCCTAAATGAGCGCTGGAGACCTGTGCTCACACACAGGAATACACCTACACCGCTGTTTGTAATATATGGCTGTGGTTTTCTGTAAGGTGGAGGTCCTTCCCTAGGGAGAGTTGCTCGCAAGTATGGTGCTCTACCTCTCTTTGCTGTCGATATTATGAACCAGACTCATAAAATATGAGGTTTGGTATGGTTCCGTCATAGCTACGCTTTTGGAGATGACGAAATGTTCGCCAAACATATCGATTTTAGTTTCACGAAGTACGCACGAGCATCCAGATCGTGTACGTTTGTCGGATATGTATGATGAATGAACAAATAAAGTCATCAAATGATTGAACGTTTAGACTGTCACACATATCCGTGAGGTATTCTCGTATTTTAGTTCGTGTAAGCGTACCGTATTCTCCCGTGCGGATAAAGAATGTGATAAAATCCAGCTCGACTGTGGTTAATGGTAAGTAATCCACCCTACCTGTTGAGTAAGAGATAGTGGGTTAAATTCCTACCCAGAACAAATCAATGTGTTATGATTACGATGTAGATATGAAATCTGGCACCGTTATATCAACAGTTTTACACACACGCACACAGTGATATCGCGGTACGCACACAGCGAAATGACGGCGGGGCCACGTAAACGATTCTTTTCAGTACGGGTACTTGTTCTGAGGTACGGCCTCAGGACATTTTATCTAGTATTAATATAATCTCAGTTTATAAGCATGTTTACGAGTTGAAAAAAATGCTGGTACTTGTTTCTATAATGTTCATAAGTGTCATGCATTTGATCTAAATTAATAAATGAGTTTGAGTTTGACTTTGATAGAAAGACTATTATAAAAATCGTGATGATTTGTGTAGTCTGTGGAAATACTTTACTAACTTTTAATAATCTCAGATTTGAAGGCAAGCTTAGAGTGAATTAAATTTGTTCGGTTATAGATTCAATTATAGATAGTTAGAATAGACCATCTGTATTGTTGGCAACACGAATATCGAGGGACATGTCGAGTTCTGATTTTTACTTTTAATAAATCCAATATTAATCATCCATATTTTTTATACTATTTGGTTGGCAAACAAGCATATGGCCAGCCTGGTGTTAAGCCTAAGCCTATGCACGCTTGCATTGCCAGAGGTATCACTTGCGTGTTTCCGACCCATTTTACAACACCCGGGTATTCCGTAAGAGCAAAAACCGAGCCACCGTAAAAACCGAGCAAAATCTGGCTGTCAGATTGAAAATCGGTATTCCGTTAGAGCAAAAACCAAAAACCGAGCCTTTTCGACGTTTAGTCAATAGATTGTGCCGTCACCGAGCAATCACAACTGTCAATTTGCGATCACAACTATCAGTTTGCCATCGCTGTTTCTTAGAGAATCAGCCGGCCGGATGGCGTATCTCTGATATAGGAAAACGTTTCTTTCAAAATGCATCCCCAAACACAATTACACCGCTATGTGTAGTTCATAGAATTTTTCAAATGTTGTAGCTGATTTTATGGCCCGACATTGTACGTGCTTTGCCAAGTTGTAGCGGACAAGCGATATTATTATGTTTCATAATCGTGTATACACAAACTTTTTTATTACTATTTCGTAAATAGCTATTTAGAATGTTTTTATACTACTTAGGTGGCAAAGAGCTAAGAATATAAGTATACTTTAAGGAAAAATCGCTTGCGTGTTATTGACTCTAATATTTTTAATACCAAGTGCCCATCGATTGGTTTTTTAAAATATTAGAGTAGTATTTATGGGATAGGATTTTTTTTTTCATAATCTCATGCCTAAAATGAGCACCGGCGATTTATAATAAAGCACAGGAATATGACTACACTGCTGTGTGTAGTTATTTGGCTCTGGTTTTCTGTAAGGAAGAGGTGCTACCGTAGTTGGGCTTGCGCCTATGTATGGTTATGGCATTACCTTATAAATAAAACGTATTAACTTTATTTTCTTTAAATGAATAGGGCGTAAAATGTGAATTACAAATGTCAATTTTAGACCCTATGTTGATTAGCACAAGATAAAAATTGCGGCACAGACATTTTCATCTTTTTCACTGAGGTTGCGATGTATCTAGTTAAACAGAGCTTTTCGCTACTGGCATAAAAAAAGAACGTTACTCTCGGTTTACATTATGCGAGTTCTTTAAAAAGGTTTTTTTTAGTTGAAACGGCCTTTAGTTAAAAATACGAGTCTACCACTAGGGAATAATCCCTGTACCGTGGCGGGTTTTACAAAGATTTAAATCACAGGCACAAAGTACACTTACACTGTGAATCGGAACAACTTTTTTTATGTATTCCACAAAGTTTTGTTCCGTTTGTAACACACAGTCAACAACACTCCTCATTGTCGTAAATAGCGAAATGACAACTTGCAGAAACCGTAGCCGAACGTACAGAAAAAGTAGGTAAAGATAATAATTGAAGCGAATATTTGTATTTTTATTATACTAAGATGGCAAATAAGTGTATGCCTGATGGTAAGCAGTTACTGTAGCCTAAGGTCGCTGGCAATGACTGCACGGTTGATTCAGTGGCTCGAGTGATTATCTCGCCATTTACCACTAGGCGGCGTGTTGTGGGTTCGATCCCCAGACGGAAAAAAATTGTGTCATCCATAAATGGTTGCCCGAGTCCCCTGCGACAAAGGACCATAGTACGCGAGTTGTCTTTAAAAAAAATGCTGCTGACAAACACAATTGTGTTAAAATTTGAAAGGAGAGGTAGAGCACCATTCTAGCGTGGAAGCCCAAAAGGCAGGACCTCCAACGTATAGAAGACCACAGCGTAATAACTACACTTAGCAATGTAGCTGTGTTCCTGTGTGTGAGTACAGATCTCCAGCGCTCATTTAGGGATGCGTTTTGAAAGAAACGTTTTCTTTTTATTAGGTGGGCAAGACGTAAGTGATACCTCTTCTTTTGCAAGCATCATATCCGGGCCGTATGCATGATTGCCATCCAAGTAGTATAAAAAAATATATATATTAAGTTTCAAGGATTACGACCTCAACCTATGACTATTGTCATTATTCTATTCGTGGGAACATAGAAATTACCGTTAGCTACAAAATACAGTTCATTTGAGAACTCTTCAAATCGCATTTCCGTGACAAAACAAGAACTTTGATTGGTCAAAGCTTGACAGCCGTAAAGCCGAATTCACGAATTATCTGACGACTCGATCGAAAGTTCAACGTGATAACCATCTATTTATCTATCTACATAAGATAAAGTACGTGTTGAAATATAAGTTTAAATTGTGTTTCTAAGTAATCAAAGTTAGGAACTTTGAAAGTTAGCTGTCGATTGATGAACAATGTTATAATGACTAGCCAATACAATTTGTACGAGTAGTACGGTTTATTAAAGTAGTGCAAACTACATCGTCATCATCTCAGCCAAGAGACGTCCACGACATAGGCTTCTCTTAAAGATTTACACAGCATTCAGTCCTGAGCTGACCTTATCCATCGACTACCCGCGACCTTTACCAGGTTGTCGGTCCACCTTGTTGAAGGCCACTCCAGAACCTTTCTGCCCCAACGGCTATCAGTTCTACAAGCTATGTTATGTGCCGGGCCCATTGTATGTATGTATGTAGTGACATAAGTTGACTTCGTCGGTGGTCCAGTGGTCGCAGTATGCGCCTACTGTTTTTTTAGTCTGGGTGTAATTTGTGTCCGATAATTGTTTGTTTGTAAAATTTCCCCGCGACACAGAGCTTGTTCTCTAGGGCAGGAGTTGTCTTTAAAAAAAAAGTACATAATTATTATGGCAATACTTAGTTGACTTAGTCACAGTCATACTACTTAGAATCGTTCTTATTGCTTGTGTCTTAGAGGGGTAGGATACTAAGAGCGAGCAAGCCACGTCAGCGTCTTACAAAAGACCACACTGGAACGCGTTTTTCTATCCTATAGATTGCATCATAAAACCACATTTTTGGGTTGATAACATGCGAGTGGTGCCCCAAGACGCTTGCAATATCAAAGGCAACACTCGCTTGGTACTGAGACAAAAGTACCTACTAGCTTTTGACCTTGTGTTATGGATAGGAAAAAGTTTAATAAATGTACCTACACCTAAATGAGCTATCGATACCTATAAAATTATTTGTTAAATTTAAATTATATTATGGGTGACAGCAGACAAATAGGCTCAACCTTCTTAAAATAAGAAGAAGCTGTGTCATCTATTTTTTATTCTCATCACTTAACTACATATAAAAAAAAGAATGACCTTTTAGATTATGTACTATAAAAGCCTCTATGTATATATAAAGTAATGAACTGGTTATTCCAGATGCCGGAACGACTCACCAAACTGACAGTCACACACAAATGATTAATTTTAACACAAAAACTTAATTTGTGTGTTGTAACTTGTATATGAATAGCAGGTAGGTATGTTTAGTATGTTTTTATGCCAATTTGGCAACTGATGCTTGAGATTCTTCAAAAACTAAAATTGCTTATTTTACTCGTAGTTTAAATCACATAGCCAAAGGCACTTCAAAAATATGTTAGCTTATATTAGGTTGCATAGCTGACATCATTCCAAAAGTTAAAATAAGTAAGCTTATCTTAGTTTGGACAGATGAAGTCGTTCCAAAAGCTTAAATAATTAAGTTTATATTAGCTTGCATAGCTGAAATCATTCCAAAAGCTAAAATAAGTTAGCTTATATTAGCTTGCATAGCTGAAATCATTCCAAAAACTACAATAAGTTAGCTCGTCTTAGTTTGGACAGCTGAAGTTATTCCAAAAACCATAATTAGTTAGCTTATCTTAGCTTGCATAGCTGAAGTCACATCAAAAGCTAAAATAGGTCGGCTTTTACAGGTATTCAGCGTTCATTTAGAGTTGCGTTACTTACAAAATATTTTTTATCCCAGGGATACTTCATCACAAAAATCTGTTGTTATTATTTTTGAGTTGGCAACACACAATTGACACTTCTGGCGTTCTTATCCTACAGTAACTGCTTACCATCAGCAGCTATAAAAGTACAAAAAAGGCTTTACGCTTGCTAAATCGCAGTCGATTAACCTTTAAAATGTTTATAGGCATTAAAAAATCTGCGCACTCTTTGCCTCTGTCACTCGTGCGGCGTTACTAAGAGGTTTGATTACTGGGAAATGTGTTTTATGGCTACGGTGAAGGTTCAAGGCACATTGATGGGAGTCAAAGCATTTAAGTAACGTATAAAAATGTCAATTAAGTACTGTGCTGATGGTAGGTATCTATGACATGTAGTGTGTACTTTTCCGCACGCAAAATAAAAGCTTAGGCGTGGTGTTGTGGAAAGCAGCCCACTAAACAATGTTCTACTTTTAGTAATATTTCTCCAGTTTTTTTTTCTGTTACAATAATAATATATGAAAAAATTAATAATTAATTTAAATTATTAATAATATTTTGGGACAACTCACATATCGCCACCTGATCTGATCTGAAGGTAAATGCTATGTGAGTTTTGCTATACCTAACGATTTCTATCTATATTATAAATCATTTCAAAGCTATTATGTCCTACTACTGGGCGTGGATCCTCTTCTCTAACAAGAAAGCTGAGATTAAGGCCTTAATATTGATTCAGGCGTTTATTGACACGATGGCTTAATGCGGTTTGTTGGAACTTGCCTTTAAAATGTCTTCTAAGACATATTGGTTTCTCATGATGTTTTCTTAAAAAACTTGTAGATCAAAAGTACCTACTTAAAAATTTCACAAAGTGAAATTAAATCTATATTTGTATATGCTAAAATAAAACAACATTTCTCAATAATCGAAGGATACACTGATGGTGATAGTGAGAGGCTCTCACCATTTACTACTGCATGGCTTGTTGTACTCGTATGTTCGATCCCCACACGGAACAAACATTTTTGTCATCCTTAAATGGTTGTCCCGAGTCTGGGTGTACGTTGTGTCCGCTAATTGTATGTTTGTAAAGTCCCCCGCCACCCAGGGCCACTCGGTTTCCTACTCAACTACCACACCTACCTATTGTATCTTTCGATTATTGAGAAATGTTATGTTTTATTTTCCCATATACGAATATAGATTTAATAAACAATGCCCACATGTTTGTGGCTACGGACGTACGGACGCACGATTAATTTAAAAGTAAACAGACTTGAGTCAACATTAACTTTGATTCAACAAAGAAGGATTCATTTCGAATTATGAAGGGAAGTATTCAAACAGAATGGAAGTACATTTTAACAAGTTTACACGATTTTCTAGATTGGAATTTAATGTGTATGTTGGAGGTCAAGGACGTATTTTAGGTCAGTACCCTTTGATTCAGAGAACACATTACCATTCTTGTTTAGCGAAAATTTAATATTAAAACTAACTCCACCACTGTATGGGATAAATAGTCAGAAAGAGAGATTAATAAAGCTAGTATCGGCCTACCACGACTTTACCTGGGCGAAACGTCTTCTTAAAAAGTAAAACAAATTTTTGCCAGTTTACGTAAATCTATACTAATATTATAAAGCTGAAGAGTTTGTGCTAGGTGGACCGACGACCTAAAAAAGGTCGCTAGGGCGCACTGGATGCGGAAGGCGGAGGACCGTGTGCTATGGCGCGTGTTAAGAGAGGCCTATGTCCAGCAGTGGACTGCGATAGGCTGATTGATTGATTGATTGAAGAGTTTGTTTGTTTGGTTGAACGCGCTAATCTCAGAAAGTACTGGTTCGATTTAAAAAAATCTTTTTTTGTTGAATAGTGCATTTATCCAGGAAGGCTATAGGCTATATAACATCACGATATGATCAATATGAGTGGAGCAGCAGTGAGATATGTTGCAAAATCGGGGAAAATATTAGTCTTTTTCTGAGATTCAAATTACCACGCGGACGAAGTCGCGGGCGACCCCTAGTAATTTATAAAATCCAAAATAACGTTCGTGTAAGTCAGTAGTCTCAGCGGTTTAGTGCTAACAAAAAAAAAGATTTTAACAGCTTATTAGGTACCTGGTCTATACTATCTATCGTAAATTAGAGCTAGCGACATGTAAATTATGCCACAGATATACATAGATCAGGATCTTTTTCTTTTAATAATACTCTTGTATCATTATGATGACTGGCCTATTGTTCTAGTGGTTAGTGACTCTGACTGCTACGGGGTCGTGGTTTCAATTCCCACCCTAAACCAAGTGGCATAAACGGTATTCGAATCGAAAAGTCAAATAAGCAAATGTATGGGATTTGACGTAAATTTACGACATTATTATCGTCAACTTTCGTCAAATCCCATACATTTGCTTTTTTGCCTTTTTGATTCTGTCTAGTTTCAGTCAAGAGGGGCAGGTCAAATCTTTGTGTATGAACATAAAAATGTTTGTTTGTAAAAAAAAATGAAAGTGAAGACCCAGACCCAATCGGCCTTGAATTATGACTGCTGTAGGTGAGATAAGATTTAGTGAGGTAAGGCACTAGATCTTACCTCACTAAATCTTATGCTACACGTATCTAAAACTTACGTGTACAGATTACAGATTTCTTTGTATGAAAGCTTCTTGATTATTTCAAGAAGCTTTCATACAACGAAATCCGTCAAATATATTTCTAACTTTACTTAATAGAACAGAACACATGAGTGCAATTTGGCCAAATTCATTAACAGAACGGACCAATCCTTTGGGACCGAATGAGCAAAGAAAGAAAACCCACACATGGATAATAAATCCCGAGAAAGGTGAAAGGTAATGCTATTCTTCACGTTGGACGTATATTGAGGATTTGTGCTTACCCCTTGAGGGCTGTAGTATCATATTATTACTGATTATATATACTGGTATGGCTAGCTTACACAGTTGGTTTTGGTTACATAAGTGTGTAAAAGAATTTTCAAGTGAAAACTTCTTTAGCGTTAAGCACTTTTTGAGTGAACAAAAATCATGGAACTCGCGTCATCGTCACTGAACGTATATGTACACTGTGTACTTTTTGGGTGTACAAAAAGCGTGAAACTCACGTCATCGTCACCGCACGCGCTCGACGATACAATTCACAAGTTACTTAGTTTCACTTCTATCGGCAGTCCCCAAAGACTGCCCCGCATGTTTTTGTATTAAATACTAGCGGCACATCCCTGTTTCGCACGGGAGAATATTTATTAAGCTTTCATTAGGGGCCCGTATTTAAAAAAATGCCTATGTTATTTGCTGATAATGTAGCTCTCTATAGGTAGAAGAATTTTTTGAATTGGTCGAGTAGTTTTTAAGTTTACTCATTACATTACATTCATTACAAATCTTTATCTTTATAATATTAGTATAAATACCTATTATTATAGTATTATATAGATAAAGATAATAATAATAATAATAACCTGGCAACACACAAACGTCCACCTATATTTTTCGCAGTTTTTAATTTATTTATATTTTTGAGTATAAATCACAATTATATTTATAACATATTGACCTTAAAATAAAATTAACAAAAATAAATACAAAATATACAACAGATTTGAAAAATATTGGATATTATTAACATAAAATCATAAAGAAAAAAATATTCTGCAATGACAGCTGTCAAGGAAAAATGAGGATTACGAAAATGATATGAAAACCAGGTTACAAACAAAAAATGCACGCCTTTCACCCCCGGACTCGTCGCTCAGCTCCGCCCCGCAGCCGCCGGATCCAGTGGCCTCTGCGGAGGCGTCGAGTGATTCCTCTAGTGACGAGTATTTCTCCCCGCCGTCGTCGCCAACACCTGTACGTCGGCAGGGGAGAGGCCGGCCTCCGGCGTGCTTGGGACCCCGCGGCCCACCGGCTGCGAACAGGGTCCCCGCTGCCGGCGGTAATGTGCAGCGCATGAGATGGCCTTCATGTTTGAATGAAAACGTCATGCGCGCATATTTTGTGGCTACAGAGGGGGGAACCAACCTCACTGCGTATCGCAGTCGTATGCATGCTTTGTTTCAGGGCCTTGAACCAACTACCAACGTTTCAGCTCAACGATTATCGGATCAAGTACGAGCCATCCAACGCTGTAGGTTATTGGATGATACTGTGCTTGATAGGCTTCGCTTGGAGTGTATACAGAGTGGCCCTGCTGTCCCCAACCAATCACGTACGCCAGTGGCAACTGCACCTTTGTCACGGGCTGGTGTTAGTGTTAGTGTGGGGGATAGCTTGGCTCCGTCTGTGGACACTCAGTGTAATGAGGAGGTCAAGGAAGCTTTGGAATGTGCGATCCGAGATTATCGATTCACGCCCCATGAATTTAGGCCACATCTACCTCGGTTACCTATGCATAGGAGAAACCTAGCACTAGTAAGTACCCTTGATTCGTTATTGCCTAGATATCTAGTTAATAGCGAAAATCTCAGTGATACCCATTCAATCTTGTATTGTGCGGCCGTCTCAGCATGTCGTATGGCGGGGGTAAGATTCACAACATCAGACCCCCCTGTACAACAAACATGTGATACACCGGCCTGGCAACGCAGGATTGAACGGCGTATTGCTGGGGCAAGGGTGCTAATTGGTAAGCTGATCTGCTTTAGGACGGGCAATACACGCCCGAGAGTAATGCGCTTTGTGAGCCAGGCATTCTCGGGGACTGGTGTCAGTCCCCGTGAGTATCTGTCGCGGGTCACAGAGCGTATTGACTTCCTAAAGCAGAAGGTCTATGCATGGGCTAACCGAATCAGTAGATATAGAAAACGAGTGGATCGATATACTATGAATCGGATGTTCCAAAGGGACCAAAGGTGGGTGTATAGGAATTGGGAACGACCTAGTCAAGGAGTGGATGGCGGGCGGCTGCCGGATGCTGTTGCTACTAAAGAGTTTTGGAGCAGCATCTGGTCGGTCCCCGTCAGTCATTGGGAAGGTGACTGGATGCGGGATGTGGAACAAACATGCGAACATATCACGCCAATGGATTGCGTAGCCATCACGGCCGATGATGTTGCTTGTGCAGTCCGTCCAATGGCAAATTGGAAGTCACCAGGACCAGACGGACTGCACAATTTTTGGCTGAGGTGGTTGCGTAGTTCGCATGTTTGCTTGGCATCTCAATTCCAGTCGGTTTTGAAGTCTGGGTCGCTACCAGAATTCCTAACGACAGGAAATACCCATCTGCTTCATAAGACAGGTAGTACCACGGAACCCAGTAATTATAGACCGATTACGTGTTTACCATCGGTCTATAAACTCCTTACATCTATTCTGAGAGTCAAAATTACAAAACACATTGAAAATAATTCGATCATGTCTATCTCCCAGAATGGATGTAGGAGAGGAGCCCGTGGTACTAAGGAGCTCCTCCTCATTGACATGGCCATTAGCCAGCAGGTTCGCCGCAACCGAAAAGATCTGGCGACATGCTGGATAGATTATAAGAAAGCGTTTGATTCCGTGCCGCATTCATGGCTCCTGAGGGTGCTAAAGTTGTATAAAGTAGATACAACTTTATGTACCTTCCTGGAGTCGTGTATGCGGCAATGGAAAACGGTTCTTAACTATCCAGGGTGTCGACATATCAGGGGTTGTGGTGAACCGGTAAGGATCAAGCGTGGCATCTTTCAGGGTGACAGTCTGAGTCCTCTATGGTTCTGCCTAGCACTGAATCCTCTCAGCACTCTGTTAGAGAATTCAGGGCTAGGTTGCAGGTTACGCAGAGGTGGTCAGGTAATATCCCACCTGCTTTACATGGATGATTTGAAATTATTTGCGCCCTCTGATTTCCAGCTCAAAGGCTTACTAAAGGTAACTGAAAACTTTAGTAATTCTATCAGTATGGATTTTGGAATCGACAAATGTGCAGTCATGTATGTAAAGAAAGGCAGGGTGATGGAATCAGTGGGATTGCAACTCTCTGATTCTATCCACCTCAGATCACTTCTCGTAACTGATACCTACAAATACTTGGGTATGTCACAGGCGTTAGGCATCAAGGATGCGGAAATGAAACAATCTGTGCAGGAGCGTTTCTTTGGCCGCCTGAAAAAAGTACTGAAAAGTCTTTTGTCGGGCGGTAATAAGGTGCGCGCCTGTAATGGTTGGGTCATGCCGCTCCTGATGTACTCCTTTGGCATACTCAAGTGGACTCAGACGGAATTGGATGCCCTGGACAGGAGAGTCCGTACGCTGCTGACGTCGTACCGAATGCATCACCCCCGTTCATCTGTCATGAGGCTGTACATCCCGCGAAAATGTGGGGGTAGAGGCTTTTTAAATGCCAAAACCCTCCATAATCGCGAGATGTGCAATCTCAGAGAATATTTTCTCGGGGTGAGCGAGGGTGTGCATCGAGAAGTAGTCGCAGTGGACACTGGGCTTACCCCGCTTGCCTTGGCTAAAGAGAACTGGCGCAGGCCTGTAGTGCTTGGTACTGATGACCGCAGGGAGGTATGGCAGAGCAAGGAGCTCCACGGCCGATTCTACCGGGCCCTGCATGGCCCTGACGTAGACGGTGTTGCTTCCGTGGCCTGGCTGCGCTTCGGTGATCTCTTCGGGGAAACCGAAGGGTTTGTCTGTGCAATTGCTGACGAAGTTATCATGACGAACAACTACCGGAAATATATCCTGAAGGACGGCACTGTCGACATATGCCGTGCATGTCACCGACCAGGTGAGTCCCTCAGGCATATTGTTTCCGGTTGTTCGCGTCTTGCTAACGGCGAGTACCTGCACAGGCATAACCAAGTAGCCAGGATAATTCACCAGCAACTTGCTCTGCGGTACAACCTAGTGGACGTCGAGGTACCGTACTATAGGTATGTCCCTGAGCCAGTTCTCGAGAATGGCTGTGCGACACTGTACTGGGATCGGTCCATCATTACTGACAGGACTGTTGTGGCCAACAAGCCTGATATTGTGGTGGTGGATCGATCAAAGCGCCTTGCAATGATTGTTGATATTACTGTCCCTCATGACGAGAATCTCGTGAAGGCTGAGAAAGATAAACAAATAAAATATCTTGACTTGGCCCATGAGATTGTCGACATGTGGGATGTGGATTCCGCTGTCATTGTACCGATAGTCGTCACAGTGAATGGTTTAATAGCCAAGAGCCTCGACCAACACCTTAAGAGGCTCGCGTTGGGTGGATGGATCAAGGGTCTGATGCAGAAGGCAGTGCTTCTCGACACGGCGCGTATAGTGAGGAGATTCCTGTCTCTGGAGCCCTAACCGCCGGTAGCTTGGACTTTGTTCCCGATACCGGTGGGGAACTGTTTTTTATATTTTTAAATATATAGGTTTTTTATTATTGTTTTTTATATATTTAAAAATGTAAATCATATGTTGTAAGAATAAATAAAGAGAATAATAATATTATTATTATCTTTATCTATATAATACTATATAATATATAATATTATTATTATCTGCCTATTTTTCATTTAGAGAGTATATCCCAACTTTTAAATGATGGCAGGCGACGTTTTATCCCATAATCATTGTAAACCAGTCCATCGAACACCCAATCCCATAGCCCAAAATGATTCGATTTCACATGTTGCAATAGCTCTACACTTACCATAGGCATGTCATGGCTGTACTGCAATAGTGCAGCTGTGTCATGACTATGGTAAGCGTCTCATCCCATTTTAAATTAAAATTCTCTAAGGGCCTCTGCGTGTTGGACCTATGTCCCCGCGTAAGCCTTCTAAAGGCCCGGGTATTCTCCTTGAATGATGGGAAAATACCCGTGATAAAGAGAGACATAATAATAACTTTATTTCAATACCTAGATATTTGTATAACAATAATTGTTGATTGGAGCCTCCTTTTAAGCAAACAATGCCTGTGATAGAAGACTCCGCTAAAGATAACTCCCGTACTAAAGAAATAAGTCCTGTGCCGCGGGGGACTTCACAAACAAACAATATAACTATATATAAGTCGCAAAAATATTTATTCCATCTGGGAATCAAACCCAATCAAAACAAAATTGATACAAAATAATTTTGAAAAATATACTGCTTAAAAAAGCCCGAGGTACATTTATCAGATAGACTATTGCTGATTTATGACGTCACACTATATAATTTCTTTCTTTGAGGAGTTCCTGTGGCCACCTTCCACCTGTACATCAGGCCAGCTCCAAGATAACAAATCATATCATTGTATTGTCACCGAAGTTACTTGGATAGCTATACCAAATTTCAGCTCAATCTAACCCAGGAATGTTTTTTTCTATCGACTCCCGTACTAGCGAACAAGCCCTGTGACGCAGGGGATTTTACAAATTTACAATTTACGGACACAAATTATACCCAGACTCAGGACAAATATTCATGGATCACACAAAGTTTTGTCCCGTGTGGGAATCGAACCCACGACCTCCGGCTTAACAACCAGGGTCACTAACCCCTTGACAAATAGGCCAGCCAGGCCAAAGCAAATAAGTACATTGCAAGTAAATTGAAAGTTTCTGATAGAACTTAGTTTCTAATGTTTATATTATGTTTTAAATATTGACCTGTGTTTTTTTTTATAATATCAAGGAAGCAAACAGTTATGCGGCCCGCCTGATGGTAAGTAGTTACCGTAGCCTATCGACGCTTGCAACACCAGGGGCATCACTCGCGCGTTGCCGACCCTTTGAAATCCTTATAACTCCTTTCTTGAAGAACCCCATGCTAGTCTCTCAAGAAAACCCTCGGCAGGGAGCTCATTCCACAATCTAATCGTACGTGATAGGAAATGCCTTTGAAACCGTACGGTGTCAGCATGTATATGAGTATATTTAATTTTTGTAAAATAAAGAATTAAAGAAGAAGAACTCGATTCAAACATTTAAAAATATGAATGTCAAAGGCTTCCATTTTTTAGTGTTCGTTTTTTAAAAAGTGAACAGAACAGTCAACAGTTTGTAACCGTTTTATGCAAAAGATAATTTATTTTCAACGACTCTCAGTTCCCATTTTCCTATTTCCAAAGTTGTTTCCATTTCGAGTCTAGGTTATTTTTGGTGAATTAAATTAAGAGTAGTGTCTATAGACTGTTTTCAGAATGTGAGTCAGATTGAAAATCGGTATTCCGTAAGAGCAAAAACCGAGTCTTTTTGACGTTTAGTCAATAGATTGTGCCGTCACCGGACAATCACAACTGTCAGTTTGCGATCACAACTGTCAGTTTGCCATCGCTGTTTCTTAGAGAATAAAGAAGAATAGAGCCGGCCGATTTAATTATAATAAACCAAGCATGCCATTTTACTGAATAGCATTTCAACGCATTGCATTGCACTGAATTGTATTGCACTGCATTAAATTGCACCGAATCGCATTGCACTGAACTACATTACACTCCTTCGTATTATATATAACTACTAGTAGCCCGCTCTGACTTTGCCCGGGTTAAATTGAACGCCCTTATCGCGATAAAAAATCTTTTAAGTTGGATAAAACTTTTTTGCACACAGAGTGCAAAATTTTATTGCAATCGATTCAGTAGTTTAGGAGTCCAAAGTGTACAAACAACGTGACACGTAATTCATATCTATATAACTATATTAACATGAGACATATACTCCATGATCCTTAAATTGACTCAAATTATGTGTGCAGTAAGTTTCCTTTCCTCTTTTCGTGAGCCATATGAACTAACAATAGCATATACGCTTTTATGTGTAGGAGTTTTAGTAGGTCTTTACGCTACATAGCTTTTAAGGCATGACGTATGTACATACCAAGAATTTTTGTTCGGCATCCCTAATAATTGTTGGCCCGCTTCACTAGAACGCTTCGTCGTAAAACTGGAGGTATTCTGTTGGTTTTTTCTCATGTATTGACAGCAAGATTGGGTGTTCAGTAGAATGATAGGGTGCCAAAGGTTAATGAATTGGGTACTGGTTTAATGTAAGTACGATAGTAAAAGGTTAGGAGTTCAAGAGGTTTTTACAGGGTTGTCAATACGCAAGTAATACTCCTATACACCTAGTGCTAGTTTGTGCTACTTTTGGTGGGGATGTAAACTTACAGTTTTTACTATACCTAATTGTTTTTTTTTTGCTTTTTAAAAAAGGCAACTTATAAACATACAGTTCACGGACACAAATTACACCCAGAATCGGAACAAACTTTTATGAATCACACAAAGTTTGGGAATATCCCGTGTGGGAATCGAACCTACGACCTCCGGCATAGCAGTCAGGGTCACTAACTACTAAACCAACAGGCCCTACAATGGTTTAAAGGAAGACCAAGCAAAAATGAGAAAGAATTAGGTTTTTCATACTGCTTGGGTGGCAAACAAGCACACGGCATATGGACGCTTGCAATACCACAAGTTTTACTTGCGTGTTGCCGACCCTTTTGTTTATACCACGGCTTTGATATGTAGTATATCCTTGCGAATAGAAAATATTTTTTTTAAAAAGGCATCCCTAAATGACAACTTATCGATCCTATTACTAGTACGTAGCAACGTAGCTAGTTGCTACCATAACCTACAGTCATATAAGGAGTTACTAGCCGCACAAAATCCTGTCTTTTATCCATTAATGGCTTCTGTCGAGGAAGCTGGAGCTTGCACTGTAACTTGAGATGAACATTTACTATCCTAACAGCGAACAAGCGCTCATAAGTTCTGAACACACGTAGAAATCGGATCCGTAAGTAAACCCTGTTGGATGATATGAGACAAAATGTGCGTGAGATTATTTTTATTTAGCCGTCCGCACTGGCTTTGCACGGGTGGTATTTCCTGGGGTTTTTAATGTTTTTGTCAATAAAATATAGCCTGTGATATTCACAAATAACGTGGCTTTCTATTGGTAAAAGAATTTTCAAAATCAGTTCGTTAGATCCGGAGATATAAGTCCCCACACAAAACAACAATTTGTGTGATCCATAAATAGTTGCCCTGAGTTTAGGTGTACTTTGTGTCCGTTAATTGTATGTTTGTAAAGTCCCCCGCGACACAGGGCCTGATAACTAGTGCAGGAGTTGTCTTTAAAAAAAATATGGTCCTTCTCCGGTCGTTTTTGCTTGCTTGTCTGGTTTACGCTAATTTATCATATTTACTATTCTTGATGTATGTATGTAATTTGAGGCTATTATTATAGGTAGTATCGTCATTGTACAGTGTCCAGTATAAGTAGACCTCACAGTATTAAAGACATGCCTTAGAAAGGGAGCTTAGAATACTTGGTATGTCACGGAGTAAATTTGTAAAATATTTTCTTTGCCTCCATTTAGACCTTATCTTATTCAAATTTTTGTAAGCCAAACAATGCCGTCGGCTATATTATATTTCAGATTGTGTGTCAGCGTTTTTTGACCATTCATTTCGTATTCTGTTTTTTTTGGAGATGATATTTTTAGATAGAATAAATTCTAGCTACAGCAGCCAATCTCAACGGAGACTAGCCAACTACACAGGCCATGTAGTGCTCCAGTATGTCTGCAAACACAGATGCATTATTCCTTTTTGTTTCAATTCATCTCCCGCACTAGGGAATAAGTTCTGAATCGCGGGGGACTTTGCAAACACACTTTACTATTAGTAGAGGTCCATATCCGAAAATTTCTACGAAAACGGTGTATATTTGATTTTATTTTAGTAAGAATAAATTCGAATCATGGTTTGTGGCCGGATAAGAGGAAATTAGATTTTAAATATTAAGACTTTAGGCGGTATCTACTGAAAAGAATTCCTGCAACTTTAAATAGATCCCTAAGAGATAAAAATTTAGAAGGTTTTCGCTTTTTACTAGATCGCGAAAGATATGTATGTAATATACCTATTCTTTGGCAATAACATAAGTCAATAAAAATCAGTTTCATACTTAAAACTCGTAACACTGACTTTTGATTGAAATCTTTCAAAAACTATGTTTACCTATTTATTTAATCTCAAGTAGGTGGCTGGGTAAGTTTTTTTTTTTTTTTTTTTTTTATACTACCAAGGTGACAAACAAGCATACGGCCCGCCTGATGGTAAGCAGTTACCGTAGCCTATGGACGTTTGCAACACCAGGGGTGTCACTCACGCGTTGCCGACCCTTTAAAAACCTTATAACTCCTTTCTTGAAGAACCCCATGCTATAGTCTTTTGGAAAAACCTCGGCAGGGAGCTCATTCCACAGCCTAATCGTACGTGGTAAGAAATTCCTCTGGAATCTTACGGTACGGCAAGTTAGAGGTGCAAGGATGTGAGGATGAACTCCCTGTCGGTGGCGAGAGGTGCGTTGATAAAATGTGGCCGTGGGCATCATCTCGAACAATTCCTCAGAACACAGCCCATTGTACAGGCGGTAGAACACACACAAGGAGGCGAAGTCTCTCCTTAGACTTAGTGGATCAATACCGCCTGTGAGCTTGGGATCGTCAACAATCCTCACAGCGCGTCTTTGGATAGAATCAAAGGGTCCAAGCTGGTATCCAGGTGCTCCCGCCCAAAGGTGGCAGCAGTACTCCATGTGGGGCCGGACTTGCGCTTTGTAGAGCAGCAGTCTTTGGCCCGCGGTGAAGTACCACTTTGCCCTGTTGAGCACACCTAGCTTTCTAGATGCCAGCTTAGCCTTGTCTTCCAAGTGATGTCGGAACTGGACGTCACTAGAGATGTCGACGCCGAGGATCCCAATGCTCTTGGATATTGTAAGGGCTGTGTCTTGGAATTGTGGAGCCATAGCAAATGGGGCTTTCTTAGCGGTGAACGCGCAAACTTGTGTCTTACTGGGGTTAAATTGGACTAAATTTAGTCGTCCCCAATCAGAGACTCTGTAAAGAGTGCTACTGATTTCAGACACAAGTTTTTCGCGACTTTCATCAGCAATGGAACGAGGGATATTTGCGCGGCCTGTGTAAAAAGTGTCCCCGGTGCTGTCATCCGCATAACAATGAATGTTGTCGGTAGACAACATATCATTTATATGCAGAAGAAACAACGTCGGAGACAGCACAGAGCCTTGCGGTACGCCAGCATTGATGTCCAGGCGATCCGAGCAACAACCGTCAACGACAGTTTGTATGCTTCTGCTGGACAAAAAGCTGGCAATCCATTCGCATAATCCCTCGGGGAGTCCGTATGATGGCAGCTTCGACAGAAGACTCCGGTGCCAGACCCGATCGAACGCCTTAGCTATATCTAGGCTAACCGCCAACGCCTCACCTTGACTCTCGATGGCTAGAGCCCAGCGGTGCGTGAGATACACCAGAAGATCACCCGTCGAGCGACTGTGGCGAAAGCCGTATTGTCGGTCGCTGATTAACTCGTGATCCTCTAGGTAAAGTAGGCCTTCAAATGTAAAAATGGGATTCTTGCAAACGCTTAAAAATAAACATTTATATTTTAAATAATTTATATCCATCTCAGCCATAAGACGTCCACTGCTGGACATAGGCCTCTCCCAAGGTTTTCCACATCGTTCGATCCGGAGTTGACCTTGTACATCAGTAGCCCGTGACCTTTACCAGGTCGTCGGTTCACCTTGTTGGATGCCTGCCCACGCTGCGTCTGCCTTCGTGTTCGCCACTCTAGAACCTTTCTGCCCCAACGGCCATCGGTTCTGCAAGCTATATGCTCTGCCCATATAAATATTATTTATATATTATAATAAATACATAAAGTTAACTACATTATATCTGTTCTCAGGAGACCTGGAATTTGGTATTACCGCATCCTATTTTTTTACACTACTTGGGTGGCAAACAAGCATACGGCTCACCTGATATTAAGCAGTTACCGTAGCCTATGTACGCTTGCAATTCCAGCGGTATCATTTGCGTGTTGCCAACCCAGTTTTTTACACCAGGGCTTTAAGATGGGAATATCCTTATCCCAAGGATACTCCCATACCGAAAAAACGTATTCAAAAAACGTATTCCTATGAATACGTTTTAGCGCTGGATTTAGTATGTACAAGAAATAGTGATTACAATTATGATAATTCTGACGTCATCACTCATAGGCACTCATAGGTCCTGCGAGAATACCAGCGTTGCGGTCCAGGCCACAACATTAGAGCTGACGCAGGAACCTTATGTGCTATAAGTTTTATTTTATGTTTGTTTATAATTTTAAGTTTTTATAAGAGCAAATAAAAAAAAAAACTTTCTTTCTTTCTTTCTTACTTACACACAGGAACAGAACTAAACCGCTGTGTGTAGATATTTGGCTGTGATCTTCTGTAAGGTGGAGGACGGAGGTCCTTCCCTAGTCGGGCTTGCTCGCTAGTATGGTGCCCTACCTCTCTCAAATACGAGTAAATCTCATCATGTCATCAATCTCAATGTTTGCATATTTTGCATCAATGCAAAAAGTGTGACCTCTATATTTATACTCGTACTTGTAATTACTGATCGCTATGTGTAGGTAGGTACGGCAAAAGTTTTTATTCGCCGTTGATATGATTTTTACGTGACTATTAATGGTGTTTTTTTTAACTTTAATGTTTTTGCCTTGATAATAATAATATAATTATTATATCCGAGCGATATCATTAAGATTGGTGGGTAAGTTCAAAAGTTAGAACGATATTTATGCCCCGGCTAACGAGAGCGTCAAGAGTTATGTTTTATTAAAATTTTACGTGCCTTTCCAAAGAAACAACATAGAATACTAATTAATATTTTTAATAAGCATATTTATTTTTTGGTCGGGCAACTTTTCTGTAACCAAAGCGCGCACTGCCAGTTTACGTACTTAACATAAATCTGTAGGATTTTTTAAAATGATAATATATTTTTACGTCAATGTTTTGCTTCTGAATTTTTATTTACGAGTATTATGATGTACTATAAAAATTAGGAAGGGTTATGGTGGAAAGGTACATCAGCGTTAGTCTTGCGTTATTATAACATATTACCGACTCCACTGAAATAAATTCTCTAAATGATAGTGACGACCGCATCAAAAGCTGTTGTGTGGTTTAACGTGGAAAAGATTTAGTTTGGCCTGAGTTTCTTGCTAGCTCTTCTCATAGCTCCACGTCATTCAGCGAACTAGCCGTAGGAAAATGTAGCTGACATCATCTTTCTGGCTTATGCATAATTTATGACCTTCATAAATGTTACTTGGTTACCTAAATGAATAAATAAATTTTGAGTTTAAGTTTGAACGGACTGTGTTTTATAAATATGTAAAAATATTTGCTATGAGTGATCAATGCCTGCTCTGTCAATTGTACGTATACATATGTGTACGAGTTCAATAATATAATTGCTCACAATAATTACAATGTATATAGTGACCATGATTAAATTACTGACCACAGTCGAACGCGACTCAGACATTTTTATGGTAATTAAAACAACAATTTTGCCCTATTCGTGTTCACAAATAATTATATTGGAAATTGGATGTACTTACAGACTGAATTTGCCAGTAATTTACTTTGACCTTTTGACATGACTGAGTTGTTTATTCTTTACTATTAGAGGTCACTTGATTGTCAAAATTCGACTGTCATTAATTTTTTAAAGTTAGAACGTTATTGATTTTATTTTGTTAAAGAGTAGGTACGTATTATATATAGGTACTAATGTTATAAACGTGAAAGTTTAGATGGATGGATGTATGAATCATTGTTACTTAATCACAGCTAATTGGCCATTCAAATTCCAAAACGGGTATACGGATCTGGATGAAATTGGGCCCAAAGATAGACCATAGTCTGGAAAAACACTAAGGCAACTATTATCCCGAAAACACTGTTCCCATGGGATTGTGCCTACGTATGGGTGAAGCAGCAGGGGGCAACTAGTGCCTCTTTAATATACGACGACGTTTACAATACCTGGGGCATCCCTTGTGTTGCCAACCTAAAACTTCGTAAAACCTTTGTGTGCTGGGACATCTCAGAAATATAATAAATATTTCTTCAAACGCATTTTCTAAATGCGTACTGAAGACCTGAACTAACACAGAGGGACAGAATAAGACCACTGTGTGTAGTTATTAGGCTGTAGTCTTCAAGGTGAAGGTTGTTCCACAGTCCTGCTAGCTGTTGCATGATACCTCTTAAACTATCTTTAATATTTCCTCAAATTGTATACTTGTTTCACCTTTTTTAATATAGCTTATGTAGGTACACTACTATGGAATTCTCTGAAACTCATAAAGGCCTTATTTTAGTATCAATACGAGCTGTACGAGCGCATAACAAGAATACTTTTACGAAGATTTCGGGTGTACAAAAAATCTGAGCTCCGAAATTTGCTTACGGCAAATCGTATTTATAAATATTACCGTGACTCTGTTGGGCTTGGGTATAAAGTACAAGATCAGCGGCTGTGTTCAACAATAAATCTAACTGAGCGTTATGCTAATGTTAGCGACCACATACCGAGCGCAATATGGTTACGAATTTTGGGTTCCGTAAATTACTTTTTTGTCCTAGCTGACGAAGAATACTATGTGTCTGTACACGTACGTAAGAACAAGGTAAGAAATGATTTATGAAAATTCTATTTCGTAGAGTAAAAATTTTTATGGCCCTTAATTTGGCCAGGCTGGCCAAATTAGTAGCGTGCGGCTGATGTATCGTCAATAATAATATAAAGATATAAAATCGTTTGTCCTGACTGATCAACACACAGCCAAAACTACTACATCTAGAAAGCTAAAATTTGGAATATTTATTAAAGTTCCTTTTAAAAAAGCATTTCTAATAAAAGAGACCTCTATTTTATTTCTCATTTAGGAATGCTTTTTGAAAGAAACGTTTACCTATCTTAAAGCATTACTGAAAAAATGGGTCGGCAACACGCAAGTTATATCTTTGTATATTATTGCAAGCGTCCATAAGTTGCGGTAACTGCTTAAAACCAAGCGGGCCGTACGCTTTTTTGCTACTCTAGTAGTATAAGTTACATATATACGTATCATCCGCTAAAAAAGGATTTTAAAAATAGAACTATAAGGATACAAATTCAACTAAAATCAAAAGTCGGTGCAAGCCGCTAGTCTTTATATTAATAATTCTTCTGTGCGTGTGTATGTCACTGAACTCCTCCTAAACGGCTCGGCTGATTTTAATGAAATTTAGTGTTTGTTTGGATAGGGCATCCGGGGCCCTATAGGTTTAGATTCACAATTAGACCCGGTAGGTGGCACTGCTGTCGGGACGACGCGACGTCTGCGAGGTCCGCTATTGTTATATAAAATACTGTACGGAACCCTCACGTCCGACTCGGAGTTGGCAGCTTGATGTTATAACCGTCGTGACACCCGATCTTGATCGATATTGTGTACCGTGTTAATATTAAGTATTGTGTTTTAGATATTATGGGTGTGTGTTCTATTTAATTCGATTTCTTGTTATGATGGGAAAAGACAAAAGTATGATCGGAATATTTTTATTTATATACCTACCATTTAAGTACGTAGCAAAGTAGCATACGGCCCGCCTGATGGTAAACAGTTACCGGAGCCTAACGTACTTGCGATACTCTCGATTTTCACGCTTGGGTTTTCTGACGGAGTTTGCCTAGGATAGGAAAAACGTGTTTTTAAAAGCATCCCGAATCATAAGCACTGGGCACCTGTACTCACGCACAGGAACACAACTACAGCTTAATATTTTACGCTCTAATTCACTTCAAGTTAGTAAGTATATAGACACTTATATAGAGTTTGACATAGTCCCGTGTGTGACTAAATTTCTAAAATAAAAAAAGCGCAAAACTTATCTAAATAGAAATAGGTACCAAGCATTTTTTAACATAAAGTAAAATTATTTATCTACAAGCATTTTTTTACAAGATCCGATGCTATAAGTCTTAGTTCGTTTCCAACACTTTAGCTACAAAATAAAAAATTGCAAGTATACTTATTTTTTATACTACTTGTGTGGCAAACAAGCATACGGGCCGTCTGATGCTAAGCAGTTACCGTAGCCGTAGTTTAGCCACTCAACTACACCACTGCTGTGTACCTAGTTATTTGGCTGTAGTCTTCTGTAAGGTGGGGGTCCTTCCCCAGTCGGGCTTACTCACTACACCTACTACTGCTTCACCAACTATTGATTTATATCAAGTTAGTTTAGGCAATATTATTATTGCCTATACTAACTACTAATATTATAAACGCGAAAGTTTGTAAGTATGGATGGATGGATGGATGAATGTTACTCTTTCACGTAAAAACTACTGAACGAATCTGGATAAAATTTGGCACAGAGATAGATTATAGTCTGGAATAACACATAGGCTACGTTTTACTGCGATAACCGACATCCACGCGGGCGGAGCCACGTGCAACAGCTAGTAGGCAATATTATTATTGCCGATACTAACTTATAGTCAGTTAGTACTTAATATGATATTCTTTAATTGCACATGACTGACCTGTTGGTCTAGTGACCCTGACTCCTAAGGCTAAGCCGGAGGTCGATTTCGTTCGTTCGATTCCTACACAGTACAAAACCTTGTGTGATAAAAAAATGTTTCTAATTTGTGTCCGTGAATTTTATGTTTTTCAAGACGCCCGCGACTCAAGGGTTGTTTCCTAGTGCTGGAGTTGTCTTTTTAAAATAAGAAAAGGAAATGAAACATAGTAACAGATCAATAGATAACTGACTGCCTTGGTGGTCCAGTGGTCGCGGTATGCGCCTGCTGTGCACGAGGTTGAGGGTTCGATTCCCACACAGGACAAAACTTTGTGTGACCCACAAACAGTTGTTCTGAGTCTGGGTGTAATTTGTGTCCGTTAATTGTATGTTTGTAAAGTCCCCCGCGACACAGAGCTTGTTCTCTAGTGCGGGAGTTGTCTAATAAAACAAAAACAAAAAAAAGTACTCGTAGATACCTATCTGTAGATTTTTTGTTTCATTTTCTTTTCGTTTCGTTTTCTTTTATTTCGTTGTACATAGATATAATAGTTTAATCGTAGATATTGTCGCATTCGAGCGCTTTGTTACTGTCCACTAGACGGTAAACAACTGTCAAACACTTAACTAACCCACGTCAGAGACGCGCCATGGGACACCAATGGCGTAATGTACGTACCCGACACATTCAAGGTATCGCACTATTATTAGGCAATGAAATTAATTTTGTTATACTATTTAGGATGGCAAATAAACGATACATATAAACTGATGGTAAGCAGTTACCGTAGCCTTTAGACGCTTGATATATCTGAGGCTTCATTCGCGTGTTGGCAACCTAAAAAATGAAAACTAGGAATTTGTAATAAGGTATTCAAAAACTGGACTGACTGTTTCCAGTTTCTTGTGCCTTGCAGTCCCTTTAGACGAGTGGCATAAATTGTAGTCGAATCGAATAGAATAGAAAGCAAATGTATGGGATTTGACGTAACTTAACGACATAATGTCCTAGGTACTGTAGAGGTTTATTGGTGGTCTCTAGCTGGCCGCATACCAATAGTGAAACCTCTGACGTGTTATAAAAATAAATCATAATTATATTTGAATTCAGAGATTGGAAAAAAGGTGAATGATTTGAAGGTTGTCATGGGCAGACAGGTTTGGGCTTCGATGAAGCCGTATACTTAGAAGGCGTATACTTACACGTCTAGACTAGAGAGCCAGAGCTAATTATTCGCGGCTGGTATTTAACTACGAGATTCTCACATTAAACACAAATGATACGTTCATTACCTTTCTAGATTCTGTAACAAATTGACAATAAGTATCATGGACAAAATAAGTGAACGGTAGCATCACTTCTGTTGTATTAACTGCTAAAATTACCATGTTATTGCTTTAGAATACCCATGTAAAACCGCATTACAAATTCTCAGAATACAACAACATATAATTATTTCCAAATTATATTCGCATATCACAGAGTAATTTGAATGCATGCATGTTCTAATAGTTAAGATGATCACCTAGCCACTAATACCGAGCCGATTGTTGTAGGTTCGATTCCCACACTCACATCACATCTCGTAAAATAAAACCCGGATGTTAATTTTTTTGGATCGGCAACACGCAAGTGATACCTCTGCCTCTGGTATTGCAAGCGTTTATAGGCTAAGGTATTCATCTTAAACATAAAAAACAATATCCCTAAATATGGAACATAATTTAAGAGAGATAGAGCACCAACCATACTAGCGAGCAAGCCCGACTGGAGAAAAGACCTCCACCTTACATAAAAACCACAGTGAAATAACTACACACAGCGGTATAGTTGTGTTCCTGTGTGTGAGTACAGGTCTCTAGCGCTCATTTAGAAATAAACGTATTCCTATCCCAGGGATACTCCCATCTTAAAGCCTTGGTGTAAATAAAATAACTTGGCAATACGCTAGTGATACCTCGGGTATTGCAATCGTCCATAGGCTACGGTAACTGCTTACCATCAGGCGGGCCGTATACTTGTTTGGCACCCAAGTAGTATAAAAAAAAGAGTGTGAACGTAAAACGAAGCGTAAGGTGGAGGACCTTACAGAAAACCACAGCCAAAAAACTAGAAACAGCAGTGTAGTTGTGTTCCTGTGTGTGAATACAGGTCTCTAGCGCTCATTTAGGGATTCGTTTTGAAAGAAACTGTTAAAATATGGGTTGGCAACACGCAAGTTATACCTCTGGTAGCATCCATAGGCTACGGTAACTGTTTAACATTAGGCGGGCCGTATGCTTGCTTGGGTGGAACAAAAAAAGAGTACGCTAAGTACTGGTATGTCTATCGTCTTCTGTTAGGTGGTGGTCTTTCCTAAGTAGGGCTTCCTCGCTTGTATAGTCATCTCTTAAAAATATAATAACATTTTAATATATACCAAAAAGTTTATATTTCTCGAATATAATTCGATATGAATCAGCATCTTGAGATTGGGTGTCGATTTGTCGGTCAGTCAATCAGGCGTGTTTCCTTCTATCTACATATAGATAACAAGAAGGGATATATATAAAAAGTAATATATTTTGCGAGAGAATAAAGAATATATAAACTGTTTATCATTCTACGCAAGTTGGTGGAGTTAACTGAGCGCAAGGCGAGGAGGTGGGACGAAGGGTCAGCGAATATCTTACAAATTTAATATTATATGGTATTTTTGGTGGGTTGTTTAAGTAAATTCTTCATTTTAGTTTTGTTATAATCTAGCGGTACTCCATAATATTCTGCATACTTTTACAAACGCTTATCTAAAAAATACAAATGTTTACATACACTTTAAAATATTCTGCTTACGATTTGTTTATTTTTAAGTTCACCGTCCTCTAAAGTAGTCTGAGAAAAGTCATTATAATAAAAAATGTAAAAAAACTTATACAAGATGCTCTAGGCTTTGTATTTTAAGAACTTACTCTATAAAATATCAAGAACCTCACGTCACTTAAGTAATTAACTCAAGAAAAAATACAGGCACTTACTTTTTGCGAGTCTGGCTAAAATTATTATTTAAATGTGCATATTTAACTATACTACTTACTATATGTATTTTAGTTGACCTGATGGGCCGCTAGACGGGTCATCTAATCTGTACTATATTATAAGGAGGTAAAAATTGTGTGTTTATGACGTTGTAAGGGGTATTCTCTGAATTCTACTGGACCGCTTTTGAAAATTGTTTTATATATAGAGAGGTAGGGCACCATACTAGCGAGCAAGCCCGACTGGGGAAGGACCTCCACCTTACAGAAGACCACAGCCAAATGACTACAAACAGCGGTGTAGTTGTGTTCCTGTGTGTGAGTACTGGTCTCCAGCGCTCATTTAGGAATGCGTTTTGAAGAAACGTATTCCTATACCAGGGTTACTTCCATCTTAAAGCCCTGGTGTAAAAAAATGGGTTGGCAACACGCAAGTGATACCTCTGGTAATCCAAGCGTCTATAGGCTACGGATACTGCTTAACATCAGGCGGGCCGTATGCTTGTTTGCCACCCAAGTAGTATAAAAAAAAGCCACATTTCGAGTATTTGTGAGTGTCATATAGGCTATATTTTATAGACAAAAATGATCGCCGATGCTAATAGCATGTCTGCTTGAGCCATGCCACATTTTGTTTGCAAATTACTCATACATTCGCAGAAGGACCAAATAATTTACCATAACAACAGGTCAATTATCTTCTAATGTTAAACTATTTTTTGTCTCTTTTTTTCTACAGAAGTAAAACCGGATAAGTAAACATTTTTTTTCATAATGACACGCTTGATCAGATCAGACTCGTTAACTGTTGTTGTAAAAAATTGGTCAAATTGGCAGGTTTTTTTTAGTAATCTGCTTGAAAATATAATGATGGCTTAGTCTAAGTTCAGATGTAACGCGCGTTAACGCATGTCAACGCAGAATAACATTTAAGGAGAGTTTACATGACGCGCACTAAGCGCTAACGCGCGTTATGAGAGTTCTTATTATAAATCAAAATTGCAAAAAAGTACGTACAATCACGATGAAAGCGCGCGCTCATTAGCCTAAATTGTAGTAGTTTAAAAAATATATATTATACTAGCTGTTGCCCGCGGCTCCGCCCGCGCGGATGTCGGCTATCGCTGTAAAAAGTAGCCTATGTGTTATTCCAGACCATAATCTATCTCTGTGCCAAATTTCATCCAGATCCGTTCAGTAGTTTTTACGTGAAAGAGTAACAAACATTCATCCATCCATCCATACTCACAAACTTTCACATTTATAATATTAGTAAGGATAGTAAGGATGTATGGGATTTGATATAAGTTTACAATATAATATTGTAGGCATAGGCACAGAATACTTAATAGTACAGGCATAGGTCAAATCAAATTCCATGCATTATTATATTCTACTACCGTTTATACAACTGAATAAAAAGCAAATGTATGGAATTTGACATAACTTTACGACATAGTGTCTTATGTACACTTATATCAAAACCCACACATTTGCTTTCGTTTCTATTCGATTCTTTTAACGTTTATGCCAGTTGTCTAGAAGGGAAGGGAAGCTATAATATTAAGCTTGTTTACAAATTTAAAAGAGAGAGAAGCTAACAAGGTTTATTTTAGGATATTTGACACCAAGCAATCAATCATCTAAAAATGATTAATTATTCAAATTCTGGTCACAGATTAAAAATAAATAAAAAAGCTATTCAATATTGTTGATTATTCATTACGTAAAAAGGTTATTATAGGAGGTTAATATACTGTCGGTAAATCTATGGTAAAATATTATTAATTAATCCGTTTGATTTTGATAGGTGAATTAATTTGTGTTTGAATACATTAGAGGATTTATAAAATAATAAAAAAAAATATTTATAATAAATAAATAAATCTTAAAAAACTTAATTACTGCCATGTACCTACTGCCTATGATGCCGAACTGTGTACGAGTACAGAGCCTCTAGACAAGTGGCATAAACGATAGTTGAATCAAAAGTGAAAAAAGCGAATGTATGGGATTTGACATAAGTCTACGCTTTAATATCGATAACTATGTCAAATCCCATACATTTGCTTTTTTGACTTTTCGATTCGACTATCGCTTATCGCTCTGGTCTCCAGCGCTCATTTAGGTCAATCGCTCAATCGATCCCAGGGATCCATCCTAAAGCTCTGGTGTAAAAATAAAGGTCGGTAAAAATAAAGCTAAGGCTGTAACTGTTTAACATCAGGCGAGCCGTATGCTTGTTTGCCATCCAAGTAGTATAAAAAAGACCGCACCGGTGCATAATGGCAACTCGAGTACTAGTGTACGTAGTAGGTATCGATTGTTTTAATATTTGATTCGATTGACAATAAGTCTATTTAAAATGGAGTCTTGTATTACTATGAGTATGAAGTCGATAGATCCAATAAGGCCGTAATATTAGGCAATGTTATCCATGACCCAGGCAGATTTAATTAATTTGAAACATTGGCAATTTTATTTATGATTTAAACAAGTACCCTAATATTGACAAGGCCAAAGCATAGGTCAATTTTAAGCATGATCATGTCTTGCGTAAATAAGATAGAAACATCGAACTTTGCCTTCAATTAGAAAGAGACAGCTGAAACGATAAGTAAAAAAAACTATTTAATTAATATATGCTTAAATATTTAAGCAATGTGGAAAAAGACGAGCACGGAGCAGGATTCGAACCTCGGATGTTCGGATGGCACAATTAGTAGCGCGCTGGTCCGGAACCCGAGAAGGGCAGGTTCGAATTCTGCTCCAGGCTCGTCTTTTTCCACATTGCTTTAATATTTAAGTATATTTAAGCTAATTGCATAGCAAAATGCTAAAAATAATTAATATTTATTTAAGAGATCGAAATTAATTAAACTCTAACACAAATAAGTATGGCGGTGTTAACACATTCGTGACTAATATACAAATTTCATACATTAAAGTAATATCAAGTACTAAGCAAATGGTTTGGTCTGTTATTGTTTGCTATTGATTTTCAGCTTTAGGCCAGGTACGCACTTGCGAACAAAATGTCTGGTACTTAATGAAATCCTAAGGCATCGCCACTCTGTTCACAGACAAGTGGAAACTCATGACCGGCTGTGAGTTGATGCGCTATTGCAATAAGTACGTGCTATTTTTCACCTTCAAAAATCACTCACTGATTGTGGATCGTGGGCGGGTGATAGGTGAATTAATACAATATCTGATTGTTTGTAAGTAGTTAAGGTTAATTTAATTATTTATTTTTACTTAATTATTCTTGTAAATATCTTACATACATACATATAATCATGCCCGTCTCCCACTGAGGTAGGCAGAATCTATGGTACGCCAATTGCTTCATCATCATCATCATCATCTCAGCCAAAAGACGTCCACTGCTGGACATAGGCCTCCCCCAAGGTTTTCCACAACTCTCGATCCTGAGCCGACCTTGTCTATCGGTTGCTCGCAACCTTTACCAGGTCGTCGGTCCACCTTGTGGCCGGGCCGGACACATAGCTCACAGAACTAATGGCCGTTGGGGCAGAAAGGTTCTAGAATGGCGACCACGAACTGGAAGATGAAGCGTAGGCAGGCCTCCAATATTGCTTCAATCCAAACATAATTCGCTTCCTCTACATTCACCAACCTCTTCATGCATGAACGTCGATTTTGGGTACTTTTAAAATTTGACCCTTTTTTTAGCAAATCTCCTACTTGGTCGATGTATATTCTCCAAGGGTGGGCCACGACATCTCCATTCATTCTTGCACCAATCTTTCTTTCATTCACATACCTATCTTATGAAATGAAAAGTTAGTTTCGCTATAATTTATTTGGTTACAATTTGTGGTAAGTGACGTAATAGGACGGAACCAACACACCATTTTGTACTTAAACAAATACATAACCCTTTCATATGGTGATGGTATCGGATCGAATGGAATGGACAATATACTAAATAATTACATGAATTGCCATAATAATACCGGTCGGTAAGTGAAATTATACCTGTAGCCTGTGAATAATTAATGACATTGTCTTTTGCTGGTAATGCCCACACAATATAGCTATGTTACAGCTTGAAGCAGAACAGCTGGCTTCAGGCGACGAAACAAAAGATCGGCGAAAGACGATGAATGTTCAGACCCTCCAGACAAGTGGCATAAACAGTAGTCGAATCGAAAAGTCAAAAAAACAAATGTATGGGATTTGACGTAAGTCTACGATATAATGTCGTAAACTTACATCAAATCCCATACATTTTTTCCATTTGCTTTTTTGACTTTTTGATTCGAATGTCGCTTATGTTCTCTAGAGGGGATAATTTAAAGCTCAGACTATTTTTAAAAATTGTATGGAGCACAGAAGGAAAATAACTGGCTTCGCCCAATTTAAACATTTTTTGACTATAGGGGTTGAATTTTAAAAGTCCAATTTCACCCTCTTAGAGGTACTTTTTTTTTAAACCACGGATATATTTTTGCAACAACAAACAACCTTTTCTCTTTATAATATTAGTTTAGATAGGCCGTAATCACGTTTCGACCTTAATTTGAAATTCGTAAGATTTTCATTTTATTACCTAGCAATGACATTGATGGAAATTTAAATTATGATCTAAAATAAATCGCTATTAAGACTAATAATTTAAAAAGCTTCACTATAAATTTAAGCTTTACTGCATTGTAAATGTACGAGCGTAACCTAAAGCGTACAGTTCTAAGTAGATTTTGGTTGTACCAAGTATATAAGTTATAGTAAGTAATAATATAAGTTGTAGTAAGTAATAATGCCTACACAATTGTTTGTTTAACACAAATGTTCGTTATACAAATTTGTATGAATAGTTAAACTAAATTGTTAGATAATTGGAATTTGGTGTAACGTGGCGTAGTCCGTGTGGTGACGGATTAAGAATACAAATGTCACCACCCCATTCCATCCCGTGGGTGTCGTAAAAGTCGACAAACGGAGTAAGTCAGGCAGACAATATCAACTGCAAGAGAGGGAAAACTCGAAACAAAACCCAATACCAACCCGTCTGGCCAGCGTGGTATAGTAGGCTAATATCCCTCCAAATTAATGGAGGAGACCCGTGCCCAGCAGTGGGACGTTTATGGGTTGAGATGTATGTATGTATGTAACGTGGCGGTACCAATGTAAATCACATTGTGAAATTTTTAAATAGGTACTAGTCAAATGATTTACCATCGCCTGACGACGAAGAAAAACATCGTGAGGAAACCCACATCTTAGAAGAAATTCCAAAGACAATGTCTGATTCACCAACCCGCATTTGGCCAGCGTGTGTGAATTATGGCGCTAATAACAGCAAAATAGCCTACTTTAAAAGATTTTTTAGCATAATATGTTTTAGGTATCACAATTACAGTTAAATATGTTGTTCTTCACAATAATTATGATAATATAGTTGTCTCACACACATAAAAATAATGCCAAAGTCACCCCTTAAAATATATTTTGGAAAAATATTTCGTTTATTCATTGAATTTAGTTAGTAATATTATGGATATAAGCTGATTATAACATTTTTTTAAATGTTGTTGTTTTATATTTTCAATGCCACAACTTGTTAAGCAATTTTTTTTCAATTAATTAATATATTATATTAATTATATAATAATGCAATCCATGTCCCATTGCTGGGCACGGGTCTACTCTCCTCTATCAAGAGAGAGAGAAAGAGAGGTTAGGTTAGAATAATAATAGTTAAAATTTTAATTCCTTTTTTTTCTTTTTTTTAATTCTTTTATTTAATGTACTGTAATGTTATTAATAATTTAACATATATTTTAACATCGAACAATTCGACTAAGTATTATTAATTATAAGTATGGGTTTGAACAGAGATCAAATATTGTCACTGCGTCGCAGCCTATTAATAACCTATGTTATTTATTTGTCAATACAAATTAATTAGTCCAGTATACTTAAATTAATTATAGTATAATTGGAAATATAATTCATTGATTATAAGTTGAATTAAAATAATTAATTATAATAACATTGTACCTAATGAACTATGAAATTTGATTTCAATTTTAATTTAACATTGGTGGGATGTTATTATTTTTTTTATTTACTATTTCCCGCGGTTTTACTTGGATTTAATCCCGTGTCACGTTTATTGTTCCTGCCATGTTCCTTTTGGATCATAGCGAGATGTTATACAAGCCTATATCCTTCCTCAAAAATTGGGCTATTGAAAGCAGAAAGTATTTTTTTAAATTCGATTGGTAGTTACTGAGGTTAGCGCGTTTAAACAAACAATTATGTCTCTTTATAATATTGATAGTATTGTAAATATATTTAACGTTATGGGAATATGTATGGGAATCGAACACAAAACACTCAGTGGCGAGAAGACCGCCTTAACCACTAGACCATACATGCAGTCATAATGGCCTCTATAAATTTATCCTCATTCAGGCAATCCATCCATCTTTTCTTTGGTCTCCCTGTTCCCTTCATCCATCAACACGAGGTAATATTCATCACTCTGTTAGTCACATGTGTTTAGTTTCTTTTCATCACATATCCATACCATGACTAACGATTTTCTTTAGACTTATTTTACACTAGCTGTTACCCGCGGCTCCGCACGCGTGGATGTCGGTTATCGCGATAAAAAGTAGCCTATATGCTATTCCAGACTATAATCTATCTTTGTGCGAAATTTCAGCCAATTCCATTCAGTAGTTTTTACTTGAAAAAGTAACAAACCTCCAACCATCCATCCATCCTTACTTAAAAACTTTCGGCAAACAAGCATACGGCCAGCCTGATGATAAGTATCTAAAGTATAAGGACGCTTGGAACACCATGGGTATCACTCGCTCGTTTCAAACTCCTTTCTTGAAGAACCTAAGGCTATAGTCTCTCGGAAAAGCCTTGTCAGGGAGCACTATTTATTCTCGTTCTCTCGTTATCTCTCACGTTTTGTCACTTTAAATAAAATATTATTTATATTTGGAACCCAAATTTACAATTAATCTATCATCTCACTAAATCAAATTCCCTGCTAAAATACTGTTTTTTTTTTAAATTCAGCCTGTGACTATGACGGAGCGTCTATAAAGCTGAATTAAGACCTTTTCCGGGTATCTTTGATAAAAGGCCTTTTTTATTAGTCATACGTAATTAAAATTCTTTAAAAGCAAAATATATACGTTTTATTTCTTTACCCACGGCTGACAAGGGTAATAAACAGACAAGGAACTCCACACATTATTTGTAATTACATCTGACATACTGTTTACTACTGGACATAGGCTTTTCCAAACTTTGTAGGTACTCGTAATTGATGTCTATTACCAAGCGACACTCGACCTTGACTGTCGACGATCTGTCTAGTGGAAGGCCGTATAACCGTATGTCGAGTATCTTTTTTACCTGTTACTAGCTGTTGCCCGCGGCTTTGCCCGCGTGGATGTCGGTTATCGCTGCAAAAAGCTAGCCTATGTGTTATTCCAGACCATAATCTATCTGTTTGCCAAATTTCATCGAGATCCGTTCAGTAGTTTTTACGTGAAAGAGTAACAAACATGCATCCATCCATCCATCCATTCTTACAAACTTTCACATTTATAATATTAAAGGATATATAGATATAAGTTGTGATAGATTGTTATTGGCGTTTCCTGATATATTTACTATAATATTTGTTTTGAAGCTGTAAGCTCCCGAAACAAAATAAAATATCAAATTCCAGCCGTTGTCCGAGGCTCCGCTCGCTAAATTCTAAAAAAAACGATGTCACGTAACCTAATTTTATTTTTTGTAACCACATAGGTCATCAGAGCGTCTCCGTGCTTCGGAAGGCACGTTAAAAGTCGGCTCCGACTGGTAACAGTCATTGGATCACGACATAGGCCTAAATATGGACGATCTAAATAACTCTGTAACCAGATTGGCCACTAACCAAACGATAAGAAGAAGAAGATTGTATTTTTTTGTGAATAATAATTGATCTTTTTCTGGATCGCAAAAAGTAGCCGATGTGCCATTGCATAGTACTACTACTAGTCTGGAATACCTGACTATAATTTATCTCAGTGCAAAATTTAATCCAGATCCGTAAAGCCGTTTAGACGTTATTGAATAACAAACACCCACCCAACCCTTGGGCACGGGTCTCCTCCAAATTTATGGAGGAGACCGGTGCCCAGCAGTGGGACGTTTATGGGTTGAGATGATGATGATGATGATAACCCAACCCTTACATTTATTCTTCTTTTTCTTAGCGTGTCGATGGCAATCTTAATTGTGTCAGCCCAGAACCTAGCTACGAGTTTTGCATTTTCAGTACTTATTTAACATTTATTTATTTGTACTTGTATTGTTGTAATAACATTAAACTCTAGTGCTAATATACCGGTGCTACGGTAATTGCTTACCATTAAGCGACAATTCTATTCAAACAAATTACGAAATTAATTATAATTATTGAGTCGTAAATTAACCGTAGAAATAATAATATTATGATTAATTGAAAAAAAGGTATATAGGCTATCATTTCATAAAATTAAAACCCTGTGTCGTAAATAATTAATCTGATGTGGGTCAATTAAATTAAACCATAGCAATCGGACGAACAATAGTCTAGAAAATAACATTTAGTGATTGATACATTAATGTTTGTTCGAGTCTAGGTGTACTCTGTGTCCGTGAATTGTATGTTTGTGAAGTCCTCCTCAATAGATAGCTTGTTTCTTAGTGCGGGAGTAACTAAAAAAAAAGTATCAAAATTGTCTGTAGAAATCACTAAATCAACTTTGGATACACAAGACCTAACCTGAAAACTCATCATTCATCATACTCTCAATATATCAACTCATCATAATAGTAATATTTGTGTATGATTGTGTAGAGCCAGAAGAACTAGCACGAAACTCAGACCAACGACCGTGCTTCGAGGCACAGAAGTGAAAGACCGCCAAATTTCTTACTCCATGTTACAAAATATACTAAAGTCACTTCTATAGTGTTGACAATACGATTTCTATGTAATAAAAAGCTTTTTATAGACCTTGTAACCGTTGACCGGCCCATATTTTAAGGCTTGAAGGACAAGAGTGATAAGGGCAACGGTTTGCTTGACATACAGCGTCATTGGATAGATTGATGTTTTATTTGGTACATATATGTAGCTTTGAAAATTTTGCCGTACATCATGTCAATCGCTATCCCCTAATAAAACAATAAAGTTAACATGTCGACATCTTTCGAATTTTAAAATTATGATCGAAAAAATAACGCTTTAAAGACGTCATGGTACCCCTCCTGATATAGATCATCATCCTCATCATCACCATCATCAGCCTATTACAGTCCACTGCTGAACATAGGCCTCTCGGGTGTACGTCACCTAACACGATCCTTGGAATCCAGCTACCCAGCTTTGCGAAGATCTTCGCCTGAGGGCGTCCTACATTACGTTTGCCGAGCTGCTGTCTCCACTCAAGAACACGTCTGCTCCAACGGTTGTCAGTTCTTCGGCAAATATGACCCGCCCATTGCCACTTCAGCTGGCTTATTCTTTGAGCTATGTCAATAACTTTGATTCTTTGTCGGATCACCTCGTTTCGAATTCGATGTTTCAGAGAGACACCTAGCATAGCCCTTTCCATAGGTCGCTGAGCGACTTTTAATTAGTGGACGAGCCGTATATGAGCCTGATATGGATGATACCGTAGAATCAAGGCCATCTTAGGCCTTAAATGGACAGATAGATTTGTAAGAACGTAAGATTTAGTTTACTGCCTTGGTGGCCCAGTGGCTGCAGTATGAGCTTGCTGTGCACGAGGTTGTGGGTTAGATTCCCACACGGGACAAAACTTTGTATGACTGACAAAGAATTGTTCTGAGTCTAAATGTAATTGGTGTCCGTTAACTGTATGTTTGTAAAGTCCCTTGCGACACAGAGCTTGTTCTCTAGTGCGGGAGTTGTCTTTTTTAAAAAGAGAAAAAAAAAAAATGGATTGAGATCCCTGTCGATATTTTTCCGTGAGATTAAGTATATCTTTAAGAAATGAGTTCGCAAATTTATTGCACAACGCATGAGTGATACCTATCCATGGTGTTGCAAGCGTCCATAAAGTACGGTAACTGCTTACCATCAAACATTCTGTATATTAACTATTAAAGTACCCTCTCGATAAATAAAAAAATATATTAAAGTAGGTTCGCAAGGTATTACATTTTAACTTGTGGCACAAAGACAGAGATTACACGTTCAATCTGCTATCACTCCGGTCGATGATTGATATCAGATTGACGGTAAATTGACCGTGTAACATCATTACATTAAGAGATCAATTTGATTCCGATCAGGCCGATAGATAAGCAAACATTGGACTGGTATAAACAATATTTGGATGGACATTCAAGCACTGCACGTGTGGTATAGCGGTAAAGGTGGTCACCTCGCAAAGAGTGTTGTGGGGTACGATTCACTCGTGATATTTTTTCGAGTCTAGTTGTACCTAATTTATCTCCGTGCATTGTATGTCTGTAAAGTCCCCAACCACCACACACCACCACGGGTGGACTATTTATCATATTATAGTCTCACACAATATTGCATGTTGTTTTAAAACCAATAATGGCAGGGAAGCCAACGACCTCATGTAGCACACAGCAACGGGGATAGCTGTACAGGGCCGCTATACGAAGATTGGTTTTTTAAGAAAAAAAAAATATATTTTTCTGTCGAATTTGGTAACAGTGTAAAATTAGACTAAATCGGCAGATAAAAATATATTTCACACAAATTTAAATACATTGGTTTTCCAACAAAAGTAATCTTCATTTAGCGGCCCTGTACAGCTATCTTCGTTGCCCACCGTACATCGTCAATGCCAGGGACACAATAAAGCCGCTGTCTGCCGTGTAGTTAATGCCTCATTTAATCCTCGTTCGATAAAAAAGCATAGCTTTTACATCATGAAACTTAAACTATTAAAACTCTACAAACTTTCAAAAGTGCAATAAAACTTAGAAGTCAATAATTTCGTTCTAGCTTTCCTCGAATCGACGGACCATAGAAAAGTTTAAAATGTTTGAGCACTGGTTTATATACTCACATATAGGGTTGGCAAATCTAGCTTTTGTTCCCTAAAACCGTCTGCTACCTCATATTTTGAAATTGCGGACAGTCCGGCTTTTATACAGATTAAGTAGAGAGTATTAATCTCAGCTGCCAGCTAAAGTAAACTAGGAAAAAGAACACGAATAAAAATAGAAATAAAACTATAGCTAAAATACGCTTTGTTTTGTTCAAATTGCCTTAATAAACCTAAATATCTGCAAAATCCAGCATTTTTTAAAGCGCATATCCAGCACACCCATTTGTGGTCTCATTCAATGGCGAGGTAACTTTAGGCCATTTAACCAACGTTGCAGTCAATATTAAATTGGCAACCCTATTCGTAATAAGATGCTATCAATAAACCAAATTGTAAATGTTATATTCTGGCGATTAAAAAGAGTGACCCGAGTTTCTTGCCAATTCTTCTCGAGGCCCGACCATAGTCAGCGAATTGGCTGTAGGAAAAAAGTATGCTGGCATTTTTTATGACGTTCATAAGTATCATGTATTTGATCTAAATGAATAAATGAGTTTGACTTTGACTTTCAATAGAATATTTAAATATTCATTTTTTAATTTGAATTATTTGACTATTCCGACTAAATACAGCACCGCGCGCAGTGTTCGAGCATACAATTTTAGATCTCACAACCCTATCTGCATATACCTAACTTGCCTTACATGTAACTTCTCTAGTGTTCACGGAATTCCGTCGAATCAGCTGGCATTATAGTATGTCAGAATTTTACATTTTCTGACATTTTGAGCCGGGAATAGATACGAATTGAACGTTCAATAAGGTTCTAGTTTTGTGAATGTCTTGTGAGTTTGTTGAAGAGTTCCAGTGCCTTTTTTGCAGCTGTTAGTTAAGTGGCAAGCTGAGATCGTGATATCTTTTTTTATACTTCTTACGTTGCAATAAGCATACGGTCCGTCTGATGATAAACAGCTACCGAAGCCTATGGATGTGATGACTTTATTTGATATTGATATTTATTCTTTACTAGCGGACCTGGCAGACGTGTCGTTCTGCCCGGAAAAGCTGACATACAGACAGCAGTGCCACCTACCGGGTCCAATTGTGAATCTAAACCATCCAGGGACCTACCCGAACACACACACAAAATTTAATTAAAATCGGTCCAGCCATCTAGGAGGAGTTCAGTGACATACACACGCACACAAGAAATATATATATAAAGATTGTACACAATAACAAAGAAAACAAATACATATAAATATAACATGTACAAAGGCGAGCTTAACTCAAGATTGAGTTTTCCACCAGCAAACCAGTGTGGCAGAGGAGAAAGTTTCCTGTTGTCTACCCAAAAAAATTAACACCAGTGTTTTATGGTGGAGTGGAGTATGGATAAGAACATGTTTCTTGGCGTTGAAAACCTGTGTGTAGTCATTTGGATGTGGGCTTTTGGAGGTCCTTCTTAAGCCTGGCTTACTTAATCTTTTATTGACACTAAGCTTAGAGGAAGATCAAAAATTCCAACTATATGTGTGTGGTCTTCTGTAAGGCGGAGGTCCTTCCCTGGTCGTTTGTTCGATGCCCCACCTCTCTTTAATTGATATGCATCACTAGAAAATTGATAATACACATCTATTGCATATTCTATGAAGGCTGCAGATAACTGATCTGCTTAAACTTGGACGAGCCATGAGTAACATGTACAGCGGGATATAGATTCAATAAAGATTCTTCAACATTTTTATACTCACGACAGGCACGTACTGAGGAAGCCTTTCAATTGTATTAAAGCTTCAGCTCGATACACTTTCATACTACCTGTAGAGCTTTATATTGCTACTAGCCGTGTGCTAGATGGGAAATCCTGTTGGGATTACCCCCTATTACCCCCTTAGGAGAGGAATTTTCAAAAATCTTTTGTTCTAGCTTGTAGTATGTTTATATAGCTAGCGGTCTACCCCGTCGTTACCTGGGTAAAACATTTTTTAGCTGTTTAGGGATTAAATTTCAAAAATTACTCTCTTAGAAAATGCCAAAGTTTGTTTAAAATTTTTTTTTGCTGTGCTTTGGTCAGTTAACGAGGAGAATAAGTCAGTAGGAAGGTACTTTCAGACATGGTAAATAACTCAACGGTTAGATTCCATATTGTGGTGCATTTGGTAAAAATAGAGATTTTTATTGACAATGTTCTTAGAAAACAATGGCAATGAATGGAACGACCGTTCAATGACTTTTCTCTCTTTCCGAAGATAGGGCGAAGTGTAATTACAGCCAATTTCCAAACGTCGAATGTCTAAGTATTGTGAATTTCTTACCAGAAAAATCCGGATATCGGATATCGGAATACCCCTGCGGGTGCAGGGGTATTCCGTAAGAGCAAAAACCGAGCCACCGCGAAAACCGAGCAAAATCTTGCTGTCAGATTGAAAATCGGTATTCCGTAAGAGCAAAAACCGAGTCTTTTTGACGTTTAGTCAATAGATTGTGCCGTCACCGAGCAATCACAACTGTCAGTTTGCGATCACAACTGTCAGTTTGCCATCGCTGTTTCTTAGAGAATCAGCCGGCCGGGCTCATAATCAAGCAGACCCACTCAACGACCAATAGAACAAGGCTGATGACGAATATAGGTACTTTTAAACTTAAAGGAATTAAAATGACGCATACTATGGAAAATCACCAAAAAGATTACCTACATGACATAATCCTTCAAAAATTAATCACCATAATGATTGTGGGTGGCTTCACATCCGTGATAAACCACAGCTTAGTTCGTAGTAATAAAACACTTGAACTCGACCGGTGTTTTTTGCGTAGTTAGTCATGGGCGAAAATGTTTTAATAGATTCCAATCCTTGATGAGCAACGGTATTTCGATATGTTGTACTTATTAATTGAATAATAATGATTTTGATTATTGTGGAGCATTAACCCCACTGTTAATAATGACCGTTGAAGCTACGTGTCGTTTCAATGCTGCAATGTGACAAGTTATTTAGTAGTTAACGTTCAAATGGAAGAAAGGTGTAAGTCGAAAATGTTATGGCAAAATTAACATAATAAATAATAATAATAATACCTATAATAATGGTCTGCCTATTTTTCGGTTAACAGTATATCCCAACTTTTAAATGATGGCAGGCGACGTATTCTCCTTGAATGTTGGGAAAATACCCGTGATAAAGAGAGACATAATAATAATAATGTTTTATTTCTCCACAAAGGTAGTTACAGAATAGTGTTGTGTTTCTGATTTTATAGCAATCCTTTTATGTCCTACTGTTGGGCTTTGCTCTCCTCTACTCTATTAAGAAAGCTGGACAGTTGCGTTTACTGTTTTGTCTGGTTACTATAGAACAGGCTGTGCCTAAGTTGAGATCAGATTGGTCGCTAGATATTATTATAATGTCTAGCTGTTGCTTGCAGTTCCGCCCGCGTGGATGTCGGTTATCGCGGTAAAAAGTATGTGTGTCTATGTCTCCCTATGTCCTTTCCAGATACCATCTATCTCTATGCCAAATTTTCCTAAGATCCGCTCAGCAGTTTAGTGAAAAGGTAACAATCAAACAGTTACTTTCGCATTTATAATATTACCCGAGGCTGGAAGACAAAGCGTGGGCAGGCCTCCAACAAGGTGGACCGACGACCTGGTAAAGGTTGCGGGTAACTGATGGACAAGGTCGGTTCAGGATCGAGAGTTGTGGAAATCCTTGGGCGAGGCCTATGTCCAGCAGTGGACGTCTTTTGGCTGAGATAATGATGATGATGACGAGGCTCTGCCCGCGTGAATGTCAGTTATCGCGATAATATTAGCCTATTCACTATTCTAGACTATAATTCATGCTCTGCATGCATCTATATGTTAAATTTCATTCAGTTCCGTTTAGTAGTTTTTACTTGAAAGAGTAACAAACATCTATATATACATCCATTCTCACAAACTTTCATATTTTCAATCACAGATAAGGCAAGTATTTTCTTACCCTGTAGACTCATATAAGCACAGCCATGTCATATAATAATCGACCCGTAAAACCGTATCCAGTGTTCATAAATAAGTTACAGAGATATGAGTGAGGTTATGGGAGCAGGGAGTTGTCGTACCACCGGCTAAGTTTGTGTTACATGTGAGTATTGTATTGGTACGTGTTTCAACGGCACCGAGTACAGAATGTACCTTCTATGCTTTGTAAAGATGCTGGTACACTACATGATTATGTGAAACTATAATATACAAGTTGTTGCCCGCGGTTCACCCGCATGGATGTCGGTTATCGCTGCAAAAAGACTATAATCTATCACTGTGCCAAATTGCACCCAGATCCGTTCAGTAGTTTTTACGTGAAAGAGTAACAAACATCCATCCATCCATTCATCCATAATACTCACAAACTTTCACATTTATAATAATAGTAAGGATTATTTGAGGGGCTCGCAGTAGCTAAGTGTTAGCGGGTCGATAGATCTGCAAGGTAAAGTAAGCTTGCCACGGATGGTCCGTAGATGGGTGATCGTGCCTCGTACATAAAGCCGTTGGTCGTGCGCCTGATCTCTCTCCAGTCGTGTCGGGTTGCCGTCCTATCGGACTATGAGAGTGAAGGAATAGTAAGTGTACCTATGTTTGCGCACAACCTTGTGCACCATAGGTAATATGTCCTGCGCAGTTGGCAAATCTCCGTTGAGATCGGCCGCCGTGACCGAAATCGGTTTGAATGACTACTACTACTATATAAAACTAGCTGTTGACCCCGGCTCCGTTCGCATGGATGTCGATTATCACAGAAAAACGCATCCTATGTCCTTCGCCAAGAAATATCATAAAGATTCCAACAGCCGTTTAATTGCTAAAATGTAACAACAAAAACTAACAAACAGAGTTATTTTCGCATTTATAATATTGGATGGAATATGGATTTAGTATGAATATGATATTCAGGTTAGTGGTAGCCGGATAAGTATCAGACTTGTAGATCAGACTCATAAGGTGTAAGTTCGATCCCAGGTGTACCAATGTGATCTGTTGACGGTGAAAGAAAGCATCGTAAGGAAACCCACATTGTGTAAAATAATATCTGTATCATTAATGTAACTGGTGTACAATAAAGAGTTTTCTATTCTATTCTATCTTCATGTCTTAGAAGAAAATTCTAGGAGCATGTCTAATTTACTCGAATTGAGCCAGCTTGTGTGGATCAAGGCCTAAACTCTCTCAGTTTTCTTGATAGAGGAGGACTCGTGCCCAGCCGTGGGACATACATAAATGAGTTGCTAGAGAGCAGGGAGTTGTAATACAAGCGTCTAAGTTTGTATTACCTGTGTCGTGAGTATTGCATTTGATACGTGCCCAGAAAACAAAATAAGTACACCTCCACCGTGTTCTGTAAAGATGCTGGTATACTACATGAACATATAAAATATGACTTTTATACGTTAAAGACTTCTTTTAGGTGTTTGCAGACACACTTGTGCACTGTTATATATCTACTGTCGATTGGTGCAATTTATAAATAACCTCTCGAGCGCCCAAATGTAAAATGTCAATATGACGTCAAGCGCCCAGTTCGAATTTTGTACGCGAAGCAACATCAGCGGAGAACGTTCAAACGCCAATTTCGTCGTAAATTTATAGGCATACATATTATAAAGTATATATATTTGAAATCTAGATTAAATTTGCAGTATTTATAAAGTAATCTATTTAATTTTTATCTTTAAATGGAAATACTATAGTCGATCGAATCAGAGAAATGTGTTAATTTTGACGAAGTTTTCAAAAAACGACTTATGGAAATCAAAATAAACTAATTCATGAATAAAAAAGCTTATATAATATTAACAATTAGTTATTTTATTCATATCAATCGAAATTTACCCTTTACACTCAATATTTATCAACAGAAATAAAAGGGATCATAAAAGCTATTTTGTTGTTTCAACAGATGTGAGTTCGAATGCCTCTTTGGCCAAATCTATCAGGTTATTGGTTATATTTATGTGTTTTGGTGGATTTTAAACTCATTTACAAGTCTTATCTTAACAAATCAATTGGTTAGAGCCGACAGATTTTTTATTACTCGACAAAAGAAAAAAATATTTGCAAAACCTATCGTCGCTGAAAAAAAGGCCGTAGCTATAAAACTATCGGTTGTTCTGCAAATTACTTAAATCCTTAAAAACTTCAAAAAGTAAGAAATTAAAATATGTAAACAACATATTTCTAATGATTACTGAGATTCAAAGAAATCACTGCAAACATTTGTAAAAATTCTCATAAACTTGTGAAACTTTCTGGTCTCGTTTCTGTACTAACAAACAACAAAAGTGTGCATATGTTTGTATTCTATTGCCGTCTCATTTTATTAGCTTCAATTTCTTATGAATTCGAAGAGGATAGATATAGTTTAAGGCATTTTATTGGGACATTTCTGAAACGGGTAGAGATAACCGTAGAACGGTGGCCGGGCGCTTATCCCACTTTTAAGTTACCGCCGTTGTACGGTGTCAGGGCGCTGCAGAGGATAAGAGTGAGATCTGGGATTTAAGTTTAGTGCTGCATATTTCTAAAGAAAATTGCTTTCCCAGTAGATAGCAATAGGCGCTGGGTGCAATTTAAAAATAAGAGTGAGATCTGGGATTCAAATTTAGTGCTGCAAATTTCTATAGAAACTTGCTTTCCCAGTAGATAGCAATAGGCTCTGGGTGCAATTTAAAAATAAGAGTGAGATCTGGGATTCAAATTTAGTGCTGCAAATTTCTACAGAAAATTGCTTTCCCAGTAGATGGCAATAGGCGCAAATTTAATAGCTAAAACGAAAAAGCGGCTTGGTCGGTATTATTTAACTAAGTTGGTACAGGATTAATAACACGTTTTTACAGACAAATATTATAATATTCGTTGAATTTTTAATTGAGATAAAGAATGAAAAGCAAAAAAGGTGTTCATTAGTGAATTTTGTTGGTTTTACATTCACGCGGGTAGAATATTTTTTATCATTTAATAAAAATATTTCAGTGTTAAGTTAATAGAAGTTTTAAATAATAAAGATTTTTCTTTCATAAAAAAAGTAAAGCTAATATTTATATAGTTAAAAATGTGATACTTATATAAATACTGGGTAAAAGACTAAAACTAGAAAATATATAAAATTATTAATATATTTTCGACTCAAAAACAGTGGTCAATGACTTGAGAGTGGTTGATGGGTCGACTGGTTCGTGGTAACTTCGTTATTTACAATTGTTTGGCGTGTTGTGGGTTCGATCCCATAAGGAACTAATAATGATATGAACTATAAAGTGTTGATCCGAGTCTAAATTTAATGTAAAGTCCCCCGGTCTAGATCTTTGATGTGAAGTCCCCCGCGACACAGGGATTATTTCGAAGTGAGTGAGTTTTCGAACTTGCAATAAATTCTACAATCGTTTTGTATTATACACAGCCATTTCAGTGTCACAGACACATGCACAGAAAGTCGCCAAACGTAATGTAACGCTGTAATGTAATAATAATGACAGATCAATAATGTAACAAAACAATAATGACAGATCGAATGAGTAGTCATTCGATCTGTCATTATTGTTTTGTTGGACAATATTTCGCGCCATATGCATCCATTTGGCGCGAAATATCCAAGAAAACAATTACAATTTGAAATAACATATTTCACAAATATTAGAATAAAATTAGCACAATCAGAATCCATCATATTTAATTATATACAGTCATGAATTTACATAATAAAATATACGGTCGGTCAGTCAACGAAATTAAATGCTAACTGCGATTTCATTATATGAAATTCAAAATACAATATACAAATGTTTCATACAACCGTTTAGCATTATTATAATTTTACTATAGGCAGTGGTGGCCGAATGGGAAAGTAACCGACTTGCACTCAAGAGGTGCGAGTTCGATCCCAGGTGGCAGTAGTACTATGTGAATTTCACTTCACCATCTGCTAACGGTGAAGGAAACTCACATTGTGCATTACTATTTAAGCAAAACAATGTAAGCATATGTATTTTGATAAAGAGTTATCTATCTATGTCTTAGAATAAATTCTAAAGACATCTCCGATTCAGCAATACGCACTAGGCGTGTGTGAATTAAGGCCTAATCTCCCTCTCTCTCTCTCTCGATAGAGGAGAGAAGAGCCGTGCCCAGCAGTAGGACACATTATTAAGTATATGATTGCTATTATTATATTATATAGGCAGACGTTGCAGACAGGAACGAATGCTATTTAAACCTCTCACCTGCATCCTTCTACGGAAAGACAGCGCCCAGGTGCAACTGGATGCAGCTGGAACTGGTGCGATATACTTTAGCCACTGCACCACACATGCACTCATAAAACCAATCATCGTTAATCTACGTAGGTATATAAATTCCTATATTACCATAATATAATTTACAGCTATCAATATGATTTGTTTAAAGTGATTAATGATTACTGTCACTAAAATACATTTGAACTTTAACATTTAAAATAGGTACTCTGACAGCTGCTCCAACAAAGACATGACTAAGTTAAATGTAATTTAAAGTTTCCACCTTTCGCGACGACAATCGATCTTACACGCCATTTGTAAAAGTTTGAAAAGACTTTAAATAAAATACAGGATGCAATTCAATTGATAAACTTTTCCTTTCTTTGGATATGAATGATGATGATGAAATATACTTAACGTCTCATCATCATCTCAACCCATTAACTCCAGAGCACGGGTCTCCTACACATAGTTGGAGAGATATGAACCTACAATACCACGCTGGCCAGACGGGTTGGTATAGAGTTTTGATTCGAGTTTTCCCTCTCTTGCAGTAGATATTGTCTGCCTGACTTACTCCCTTAGTCGATTCTTACGACACCCTCGTTGTATTGTATTCTTAATTCGTCACCACACGGACAAGAAGTACGTCTGCATTGTACCTATTAATGTTTATTGGTCAACAGTTCACAATGGGATATGGCGGCGAATAGTACAGTCGATACCTGAGTTATGACATGACTAGGTGTTCCGTGCGTTAAATTTGGATTTCGTCTCGAGTCACTTTTTGAGTAATGCCTGATTAGTGCGTTGTGTTGCGTCGACGCTGCGTTGTTTTCCAAATATTTTAAATGACTTGCCGTACTAAGGTGTTGCGTATCCGCGTAGCAAGCGTCGTTTCAACGAATCGACGAACGAGCGGGAGGATAATGCGCTACGCTCACGGAACTGCGGTCCGGTGCGACGATGACGGACAGTGTTCTACTGCCAGAGTTGTCGAGAATCACTGAGGTACGTGCGTCTTCCTCTTGCGTTGCGATGTCGTACACCGTCGCAACGCAGGTATGGAATACAATGCGTTGATCCGTTATGACGACGCAACGCAATAATGAAGCATCGCTCTTATTATTACTGCCATTCCCTTTGTGTTTGAGCGTGATGTTACTTTATTTCTGAACCATACAATTTTTTGTCTTGTATGGAGGTCGAACCCACAATACGCCATGCAAAGTTAAATGGTGAGGTAACCACGAACTAACCATGCAGTCTATTGATTTATAATACTGAGGCAGCTTACGTCACAATAACAGCATTAACAATATAATAATATATTGTAAGCATAAAAGCGTTATATTTATTTATTATTCTATGCAAATCGTGACAGCCAGTAAGATGAATCGAGCTTTAAGATGAATATTAGAAAACACACAGCTGTTTCTTTTAGAAAACAACCAAATCAAAGAGATCGCTTTTAGCGTGAAAAGTTCATCCAATTGTCCATTAATTATAGCAACTCATAGGCATGGGTCTCCTCTCCTCTATTAAAAGAGAGAGAGGCTTGTAGGCCTTAATTCACACTTCACACACGCTGATCTAATGCGGGTTGGTGAATCAGAAATGTCTTTACCATACCACCTTTCCTTTAGCAGATGGTAAATTATATGATTAGTACATATGAATTTTACAAATTGAAATTCACATTGGTACTGCCACCCAGGATTGAACTCACTCCTCTTGCAAGTCGGTTACTTCCCCCTCGGCTACCATCGCTATACCATTGTCCAAACTCTTTAATATATTTAATTGAATTCTGTTTGTAGATACATATTTGTTAAGTGTTATTTTCAATTGTACTGTTATTATAGACAAAAGTGTAGACACGAGTAGACCCCTAACCGAATTCCAACGGCCAACGGCTTAACGTTCTTTGGCATGGGGATGTAAAGACCACCAATTCCCAAACTTTGAAAATTTGCGATATTTACACCCCCATTCATTTATTGAAAAAAATCTTGACGGAAAAAACCAATACCGAACCCCGGACGTCGTGGTCAGCAGTCGCACTCAACGATCACTAGATCAAACAGGCAGTTAGGCGGAATGCAGATATAATATTTTTTATACTACTTGGGTGGCAAACAACCATACGACCCGCGTGATGAAAAGCAGTTACCGTCGTCTATGGACGCTTGCAACACCAGAGGTATCACTTACGTGTTGCCATTCAATTTTTTAAGATTTTTTCTTTAAGATGGGAGTATCCTTGGGATAGGAATACGTTTCTTTCAAAACGTTTACCCCTGTACTTACACACAGGAACACAACTACACCGCTGTGTGTAGCTATTTGTCTGTAATCTTGTGTAAGGTGGAAGTCCTTCCCCAGTCGGGCTTGCTCAATAGTATGATGTCCTACCTCTCTTACATTATCATACACCTCTACCTACCCTTTAGCGAACCAAAGCGTAATACTAAATTACGTCAAACTAGGTCAACACAATGAAAGTCAAGTAAGTTAGTGAAAATCCAATGAAATTCGATAGAGAACCGTTGTCTTCATATTGATTGATTGTTTCCTAGCTGGTTTACCTCATAGGTGACTAATGTATCCAATTTTGCGTCGGAAACTATGTGAACAATGAGCTGGAGATGCTTTTGAAGTAATTATGCACAACGGTTTGAAGGGAATTGTAGTCAGTAGAAAGCCTTTTTATGAACGACTTCAGAACAAATTTATAATGCGATTATTATTACTACTTATAATGTATTTGTAACTGTTGACTTTCCTGTTGAAATCAAAGTAAAACTCATTTATTTATTTAGATCAAATACATGAACTTTTTACTTATGAACGTCATAAAAACAAGTGCCAGCATACTTTTTTCCTACGGCCAATTTGCTGATATCGCGGTAGCGCCTCGAGAAGAATTGGCAAGAATCTCGGGAAGAAACTCGAAACTTACTATGTATTATAAATGCAAACATTTTAGTAGTTACTTCTTCACGCAAAAACTATAAACGGATTTTAAATAAATGTTGTTAGGATTATAATTTGCAAAAACATAGGCTAGGCCCGATTTTATTTAAAAAAAAAAAACATCAATACGAGTGAAGTTAATTGGCAACACGCAAGTGATACCTCTGGTATTGCAAATGTTCATAGGCTACGGTAACTGCTAAACATCTGGCCGTGCTTGTTGGCCACCCAAGTAGTATAAAAAAAATTGTCCTTAGTGAGAATCAAACTCACAACCTTCGGCTTAGCATTCACTAACCACTAAACCAACAGTAATTTCTCTCTAAATCACCTAAAAGGGGGGGTCTTTATTATAACTGTCAATTATGTCAACAGTTTCACAGTTAATGTGAATATAATCACCGTTTTCATTGCAGCCTACGACAATAACACCGGGGGGTGAAATAATTTGGCATTCCCAACTTTAATGTCCTTTTTAACATAGTTATTGTTAGAAAGAAATCCGCATATATTAAAATTAGATTAGCGTGAATCTAATTAGAAATTGGTATATGTTACTGAATAGTTCGCTGTATAATGAATGCAAGTTTTCAGGTTAACATAATTTTGAAGAGAAAAACATGATTTTTATACTAGTTAGGGTAAGCAGTTACTGTAGCATATGTACCTATGTAATATCTAGGACATTATTCGCATTTTTTTATACTACTTGGGTGACAAACAAGCATACGGCCCACCTGATTAAGCAGTTACGCAGTTACCGTAGCCTATGGACGCTTGCAAAACTAGAGGTATCACTTGCGTGTTGTCAACCCATTGTTTTACATAAGGGCTTTAAGATGAGAGTACCTATACCTGGGATAGGAATGCGTTTCTTACAAAACGCATCCGTAAAAGAGCGCTGGAGACCTGTACTTACACACAGGAACACAACTACACCGCTGTGTGTAGCTATTTGGCTGTGGTCTTTTGTAAGGTGGAGGTCCCCCAGTTGGGCTTGCTCGCTAGTATGGCCTTACCTCTCTTAAACATCTCTCTCGCATGTTGACGATAAAATTCGAACACCAGGGTTCAATACCTTAATAAATACTGGAGTCATCACTGTCTTCTGTACTATGGAGGTATTTACCCAGTCGGGCTTGCTCGCTTGTATGCTGCTGTATATCTGTTTTTAAACGGTTCTAAATAGGGTACGGTTCGGACAAGCCAATCCCAAGCGGTATAAATATGTAAAGATTTATTCATAAAATATGAACGCGCTCTGACGGTTATAAATTGGAACCTAACATAGGATACTTCAAAGGTAGGCTGAGTAACCCACGAGTACCTTAAAATTCTACATCAACCCCCAAACCTCTGCTGACGCTTAACTTCATTCGCCAAATATTTCACAAAGAGCGAATTGTTTTCACAGCAACGGTAAATTGTTTTCCCGAATTTCTTCGCTCCTGTATTCTTAGAATTTTTCATTGATCACAAAAGGGATGTGGGGTTAACCTTCGTACATGAATAACTCAAAATTTTCGAGTCAAATCCGACTTTAGCGCAAGATTTAAGACCTTTCTAGATCTCTCAAGAGCCGTGTTGGAAACCAGAAAATTTCCAACACGGCTCTTGAGAGATCTAGAAAGGTTGTTTTTATAATTATAAATTTTTGTGCCCCTTGAGCTTTGTTTCTCTGCGTTAGTTACGAATTCTCGGATACAAACTAGTGTTTGTGCCAATTCATATATTTTATATACCTACCTACATATTGAGTTGATAATCTGAAAATTGTACAATTCTTACTCTTTTCTTCTTCTTTTCACGCACGACTAATACGATTAACATTTTAATCAAAAATAAAGTTTGGCGATTTAACTGCAATGTAAGACGCCTTTAGGCGAGGTGGAGCGACGATATTCGCAAAAGCGGCTGGCAGTAGCTGGATGCGGGAAGTCGAGGATCGTGCTAGGTGGCGTACCCTTGGATAGGCCTATGTCCAGCAGTGGACTGCGATAGGCTGATAATGATGATGTTTTAACTGCATCAGTTTGAATGTTGAAATGCTGTAGTTTACAAAAGATCTGAATGGCTATTTAAAAGAGTGGCCTAAGTTTCTCGCTAGTTTTATTCACGGCTCTAGCCGTAGGGAAAATGGCTGAAATCAACTTTTTTTTTATTTTATACTACCAAGGTGGCAAACAAGCATACGGCCCGCCTGATGGTAAGCAGTTACCGTAGCCTATGGACGTTTGCAACACCAGGGGTGTTACTCACGCGTTGCCGACCTTTTAAAAACCTTATAACTTCTTTCTTGAAGAACCCCATGCTATAGTCTCTTGGGAAAACCTCGGCAGGGAGCTCATTCCACAGTCTAATCGTACGTGGTAAGAAATTCCTCTGGAATCTTACGGTACGGCATGTTTGAGGTGCAAGGATGTGAGGATGAACTCCCTATCGGTGGCGAGAGGTGCGTTGAACTTACCTGTTATAGTTGATAGACCTTCATAACTTCATAACCTACATGAATTTTAGTCTCAAAACTTCGGCCAAACGACAGTAAAATTGTATAAAAAATATAGACATCCATTTTTTACTAAATTTATTTTATTTACTTACATAAAAGTTTTGGAATAGAAAATTATGTATTATTCAAAAACACACAAAACTTTATACACACACAAGATGTCACAAAGAATTTAACGTATGTAGTACATAAAAGAAACCTCCACCAGAATAACATTTACCCAGCAAGAAAGTTTTTAACAAGTTGAGGAAAATTTAGCGGTCTTGGGAACCGTTTCGTCATGGATGTGGCTTACGGTCTCACAACTAATTATCCGAAAATGGCTTGCAATGTCGTTGACATAAAACAATTAAATGCAGAACTAAGTTGACAAATTAAAATTGTGGACTTAAGAAAAGAGGCTTTGTTTTGGAGGTATAATCCTGATTTATTTTAATCTGCTATTTCGTTAAGATTGTTTTGGTGACGCAGTGCGTAGGCTATCGTATTTAATAGGTACCTGTGCCACGGTATGAAGAAAACAATTTAAGAGATCCTTAGACTGTGCTTACGGTATGACGTTTTAGCGATTGTTTCTGGATCTTAAAGTGAAATTCGTAATATGTTAACATTATCCTACTAATATTATAAATGCGAAAGTTTATAAGTATGGATGGATGGATGTTTATTTATACTATTAAGATATCACTGTCTCACTCATACATATATCTATACTTATCTTATATATATCCTACTAATATTATAATCGCGAAAGTTTGTAAATATGGATGGATGTTTGTTACTCTTTCACGTGAAAACTAATGAACGGATCTGGATGAAATTTGGCACAGAGATAGATTATGGTCTGGAATAACACATAGGCTACTTTTTACAGCAATAACCGACATCCACGCGGGCGGAGCCGCGGGCAACATCTAGTTATCAATAATTATGAGGCTGTAATTGTTTTTTCTACTACCATGACGTCAATATTTCGAACTTGGGAAAAGTGTTACTATTGGTAAAAGTAAAATCGAATCAGGGTAGGCAGAAGAAGAAAGTGAATTGTAACTTTTAAACATTCTGGCGATAAAAAAGAGTGGCTTATAATATATGTTACTCTTCACCTTTATTAGTTAACGGTTGAGGGCGAATTTTTTTTTCATTTTGTTTTAAAGGACAACTCCCGCACTAGAGAACAAGCTCTGTGTCGCGGGGGACTTTACAAACATACAATTAACGGACACAAATTACACCCAGACTCAGAACAATTCTCTATGGGTCACACAAAGTTTTGTCCTGTGTGGGAATCGAACCCACAACCTCGTGCACAGCAGTCGCACACTGCGGCCACTGGACCACCAAGGCGTCATTCGTGCAGTCGTGTAGTTAATACAATCGAAAAGTCAAAAACAACACTTATAAATTGGTTGAAAGATTATATCGTCGTCTAACCGGTATAGTACCACTATCAAGTTACATTTCAAGTTTTTCTAATGGATTGATTTTATTAGGCTGATTACTCTTTGAAGTCAAATATTCAATTACAGTAATTAAGTCGAGAAAGTTGATAGATTAGTTTTGATAGCTCTGCATGCCTTAGACTTTCGTCTAAGAGAATCTCTTATTGATAAGACTTATGCAAGGCAAAACAAGGAAAATAAGAGAGATAGGGCACAATATGTAGCTAAGTAACTATGGGTATATAAGTAACAGTCGGGCAGTATGTTTGTTTGCCTCCTTAACAAAAAGATGGGGGACGAAGTTCGAAGTTCAGATTTCCGAGTTTCAGGAGCGCAATTCCAAATTGGAGTATTGACTATTGAGACTATCGTGGTCTAACTATACCACTGAATACTTACTTATTACTTAGTTCGGTGACTGGAATTAAAGTGGGTTCGGCCGCCATTTCTGCAGAGTATCTCAAGCAGCGTAAATATGAAAGTCTCGGTGAGACTTATATTTTAAGCCTTTTGGGGTCGAAACTCTAGGACCATGGGGTCCAAGTGCCCACAAACTGTATCGTGAGATATCTAAGCGTTTAGTCGAGTCATCTCACGATTCTAAGGCTGGCCTTTACATAGGTCAACGTAGCCTTGCAATTCAGCGTGGAAATGTGGCCAGTCTTTTGGGCACCTTTCCTCAGAACTGCGACCTCAATCAGATATTTTATTAATAGGTTAATACCTTTAAATAGAATATCTGATTGTTTACTTACAAACAATCACGTTAGGTTGCTTTTATTTTAATAACGATTCATGTCGATATCTTATGAAATAAATATTTTTTAACTACATATAGATCTGTAATCTTCAAAATTAAAAGCTTTCAGAAATGATGTAGATACAAAATAAAAACGTAATGTTATGTAAAAAGAATTGGAGTTTTATTCCGGCCACTAGGTTCACAATACGTATATTTATTGACCCATAAATTGAAACAAAAGCCTCTATTTGTGTAACCCACAGTATTTTCTCTCGCTATAATTACTCCAATATTTTTTTAATGGTTTCGGTCACGTCCACCATATAAAAATGAATGAAAGTGTGTCTGTGTGTCGTTTGAACGTAAAATACAGTGCGAAGGTATTTATTAATGTTGGATTTATTGCGCGGAAATTGTCGGCAAACCTTTAAACAAGGAAATAAATATATATTTCGTGAAGAAAATTGTCGTAAGGCGCATAATATACATATTAATTAAGAATCGCCTTTGCGATACTTATGTTAGTGTGTATAGAATCCAAAATTTAACAACTGTTTTTATGATTTGTTCCGCATTCGCCTTACGAAATATTGCCCCACGTAAAAAAACCGTATTCGTCCTACATATTATTCCGTTTTAACCCCAAATATAATATTTTTGGGACTAAAACAACTTGTCGTATGTCGGATTTAAAATAGTCTTTATACTTGTCGCAATTATTCTTTTATTATTGGTAAGTGTGTTTATGTGGTGAATGTTTACGCAGAGCTTTCGGAAAAGTGTAAACTGGAAAAATGCTGTCAAAATATATATTAATTCTAAAAAATATATTTAGAAGTAAGAAAGAGATAGACTGTTATGTTAAAATGAAATAGATTTGTTTTTGTCTATCCCAGCACTTATCAATAAGTACTTAGGTATAATGTGTAGAAAGGTATAATAGAATACATAAAGTTAATAAATAGGAAAGTTGCTTTATGTCCGAAATTATCAGTTTAAAATTTTTTATACAAAAGTTCCAAGTTGAAATTGTTAAAGTACTTTTACGGTATTTATTATCAAGAAATATTGTTGATAATCACGAGGCTCAAGTTCGATACCCGGATCGGGCCAAAATTATTAGGATTTGATTTCAACATTATTTTTTAAAAGAAAATTCTCGCACTACGGAACAAGCCCTGTGTCGCAGGAGCCTTTGCAAATAAACAATTAACGAACGCAAAATTAAATACTTAAACACACACACACACAGACTCGGCCGACTCGGGACAACCATTTATGGATCACACATTTTTTTGTCCCGTGCGGGAATTGAACCCACAGCACGCCACGCCGCGCCGTGGTAAATGGCGAGGTTTTGTTTCGAGTTTTCCCTCTCTTGCGGTGGATATTGTCTGCCAGACTTAGTCCCTTAGTTGACTCTTACGACACCCTCGGGATGGAATGGGGTGGTGACATTTGTATTCCGAATCCGTCAGCACACGGACATTCGTTTAGGACATTATTATTCCCCAGTCTCCTCAAAACACAATTGAAAAGCATACAGAACTTTAGGATAATCCTAAATAAACTTATTAAACTAAATAAACTGCTCCATAAAAGTTTAATTTCAACATTTAAATGTAACCTTGAAAACATTTTAACTTACCAAGGTTCTGTAACCTACCTACTGGTTGTTTGCTGACAATCAAAGGGTTTAAACCCTTAATTATAATTAACAAAGCGATTGTTTAAGTACATTATTCAAGGACGTATGTACAAACCCTCTCAAGTTGTAATATTCATTGTTTTATATTATTCTTACCCGACTGCCAAAGAGTAATGTTTTTCTTCTACATGGTTTGTTTTTGTTTTTAACACCCGACCAAAAATAGGGGAGTTATAAGTTTCTTTTCTGTCCGCAGCATTATAGCTGCCTTAAAAAAAGGAAATTGGGCTTTATTTAATAGTAATAATAGCAACTCACATATACCCACTGCTGGGCACGGGTCTCTTCTCCTCTATCAAGAAAGAGAGAGAGAGTGTTTAGTCCTTTATTCACACGCTGGCCTAATGCGGGTTGGGATATCAGACATGTCTTTAGAATTTCTTTCAAGACATTTTTCCTCACGATGTTTTCTTTCACTGTTGGTAGCAGATGGTAAATCACTTGATTAGTACAAATAAATTCCACAAAGTGAAATTCACATTGGCACTGCCACCCGGGATCGAGCTCACACCTCTTGATTGCAAGTCAGCTACTTTCCTACTTTTCCACCACCGATTTATTAATTTATAATACTTAAATTTTTAATATTATCATTTACTTATTTTAAATATAACTGCTCCGCTAGGTGTCGGAAACTTTCCCAAAGTGGGCCTAGCAGAATATCAGCGCTGCAGCGTCTGCGATGTTGCAATTAATCGCTGAGCTAGGTCCTGTTTTGTCTTGCTAACATTATGTTTTTTTTTTGTGGATTACTGTAATCAGATATTGTAAAGACATCATAAATTATTTTTTCTTTCTTTCTTTTCTTTAAAAGATAATTATACATCTATATCTATTATGTTTGGCTGAACGCGTTAATCTCAGAAAGTACTAGTTTGATTAGAAAAAATCTTTTTTTGTTGAATAGTGCATTTATTCAGGAAGGCTATAGGCTATATAACATCACGCTATGATCAATAGTAGCGGAGCAGTAGTAAGATATGTTGCAAAATCGGGGAAAATATTCCAAATTACCACGCGGATGAAGTCGCGGGCGATCCCTAGTTAGTATATATATTTCTTAAGTAATAAATTAAATTAACAGATACAACTAACCTGTTTCTTAGACCGTACACTCGTAAATATCAACTAAGAGTACAGAGCAATGGTGCATTAGACCTCACGCAAGCCTTCCTGGAAGGTAAATACGTTTAAAGTTTCATGATCACTTACCCAGTTCACTTGGTGTTCCGCTGCGTTCCCGCTACTCGACTTGAATACTTGCCTGCGAGAAAAGAAAGAAGGTATTATAAAATGCAGTTCTTTTTTTCATTTTATAAGTAAATAACTCAAGAGAGTTAGGGCACCATATGAAACATATTATGAGGGACAGCAGTCGACATTAACAGGTTGAGAAGAAGAAGAAGGGCACCATACTAGCGAGCAAGCCCGACCGGGGAAGGATCTTACAGATTTGCCTATCCCAGGGAGACTTCATCTAAAAGCCTTGGTGTAAAAAAATGGGTCGGTAACACCTAAATGATATCCCTGGTATTGCAAACGTCCATATGCTACGGTAACTGCTTACTATCAGGCGGGCCATATGCTTGTTTGTAGTATAAAATTGCAGTATCTATGGGAATATATAATCTACTTGTATTTTAAGTACTATGTAATATATGTAATTCCTGAAATAAATTATCATTCCGATATTTATACTCAATTTTTTTAACTTATTATCTGCTAAATAAAAAGTAGATAAACAATCTACTTTCAATTAAACTTAAGAACATGATAATATCATTTTATATAATTTGTTATGAAATATCCCTCTAGCAAAACTTGCTTGATACAAAGGGCGCTTTAGTATGATGAAGACGAACTTTCCCTAAACCACGTAGACATCATTCTTAAACCCATAATTTAGAGGAAGATATATTACGGACGGTGTATCAACAAACATACATAACTTGAACAAAACTTTGGACATTCAACAAACAAATTTAACACGACACGTCCTTGACATAAAGAATATAGCTTTGTTTTACTTTACTGTAATTATCTGATAAAGTGTAGTTATGTAGGTACTTACAAATGTCAAGAATGTTTGCATGAATTTGATAAATGGTGAGTCGACAGTTCTTCTTTGGATTTTTATCTTTACATAGCACATAAAACCAAAAAAATAGCGATTAAGATAATAATAATAATAATAAATGTTTATTTGACTCAAAACGAATTACACTTTGAAGACTTAGGCTATGGCATACAATCATGGTTGGCTAAAGGTACTGGTACTGGTTCCCAAACTAGGCTTAGGCCTGTATTTTGGGAGACAGTGCTCAGTTACAATCGTGGGACGCAGTAGACACAATTGCGGTAGAAAAAAAAAGCGGTGGTGGCACTTGTGGCCGAGTGGGATAGTAACTGATTAAAAGCGGTGGTAGCACTTGTGGCCGAGTGGGATAGTAACTGACTTGCACACAAGGAGGTTAGATCCCGGGTGGGTAGGTAGAATTTATTGTAGTAATTAAATGATTTATCATCTGCTAACGGTGAAGAAAACATCGTGAGGAAATTCACATGTCTTAAAACAAACGCCAGCGTGCGTGAATTAAGACCTAAACCTTATCTCTCTCTTGATAGAAGAGAGGAGACCCGCCGGCTGATTCTCTAAAAAACAGCGATGGAAAACTGACAGTTGTGATCGCAAACTGACAGTTGTGATCGCTCGGTGACGGCACAATCTATTGACTACACGTCAAAAAGGGCTCTTACGGAATACCGATTTTCAATCTGACAGCCAGATTTTGCTCGGTTTTTGCGGTGGCTCGGTTTTTGCTTTTACAGAATACCCCTGCAGTGCCTTATTGTTATTATCAAAGTATAAAACAAATTCAGTCCCGCTGTCTGCACGCTTCTTTTAAACTACGCAGCGGATTTAAATGCAGTTAACAGCAAAAGATAAAGTAATTCAAGAGGAAGGTTCATAAAACATGCATATTATAATAAAGAAATACTTCTTTATTCTTTTTAAATAATATTCCATTATAGTTTTATTTTAATAACTATTCTTATAAATTAAATAGGTAAATACCTAGTGTAAGATATTTGTACATATTTGATTTGTAAATAAAGTCTATCATAAATACCTAAGTAGTAAAAAAAAGAGAAATACAAATAAAACTAAGCGGGGGCGGGTCGCTAGTTAAATATATGACCTTTTGACCTCGAATGAAGATGTAAGAGTAAGTACTGTTGAAGTTCATGTTAATATAAGTTGTAACTTTGTTACATATGAGAGGTTATGTAAGCGCTGTCTTTTTATTATATAACTTGACCTTTTTTTTGTAGAGGGGAAATACTTTACGCATACCCCGCCCAAGGAACTGGGACGGTTATGTCGGGCTCTCCGGGCTAAAGATGGTAGGCGGCCGGCATACCGACTAAAAGCTCTCTGTGCACCTACACCCGCCTTCTTCACGGGTGGACCACCGCTACCTAATCATCACCATTGACAGCGTCTGGGTGCACCGGAGACGCTGTCCCTCCGCGGAAAACTTGACAAGAGGCCTGCCCCGACTTTTTTAGAAAATCAAATCTGTAGCTCGATCTGTTTATGGGTCCATTGTCAGGAAAATAACATTATTTATGTATAGTATAGATATCTAAATGTTTAGGTAGATAATACTATTATAACTATTGTTATAAGTAATATGTTTATTGGTAAAATTCTGTTAGATTGTTTTCTATCCACATGTGGAAGCTTGTAAATGGATATACCATTTAGCTAGCTTACATAATAAGTACAATTTGTAAACGTAGCCGTAAGCTCCCCGAATAAAATAAAATAAAATAATTTTGATATTAGTTTTGTTTTTGTACGCATTTACGCGATCCCGGAATGGCCAAAAATGGTTGTATTGTTATTAAAATACACGATTAGTAACTGTCTCCCATTAGAAAGAAAGAATAAGTTGTACAGAATAGAAATGAGGTAGGTAGGTATTTAGACTGACGCTAGAATATTTATCAATCAAATGGCCGCAGTATGCGCCCCTGCTGTGCACGAGGTTGTGGGTTCGATTCCTACACAGGAAATAACTTTCTTTTCCTAAAGGGTTGTTCTGAGTCTGGGTGTAATATGTGTCCATTAATTGTATGTTTGTAAAATCCCCCTCGACACAGAGCTTGTTTTCTAGTAAGGGAGTTGTCTTTTTAAGAAACAACAAAAAAACAAAAATAAAAGTATGGTATCTTCTCCTGTATCAAGAGAGCAGTGAGGCTTTGGGTCCTAAGGGTTTTTTGGGTCGTCAACACGAAAATGATACCTTAGGTATTTCCTTACCATCAGGCTATGTTCGTTTGCTGCCTAGATAGTATAAAAAATATAAAAATACATTATATTTCAGATTATTATTTCCACTAACAATAAAACAGATTTAATTATTTCAACCTTACATTTGTAGACAATTCTAGATTATTTATTTAACAATGAACTAAATTACATGTTGATGTTTTTGAAGGACAGCTCAAGAATGGAGTCTAATGATGTGGGAAATAGCTTATAGCTACACTTATTGTAATCATGCGTTGTAGGTGTGTGTAATTGCGATATAATTTGCATTTATGTTTTGTTTAGGTCAAGTACATTGGTCAATTTTGCCAGATTGTTAGGGCACCATACTAACGAGCAAGCCCGACTGGGGAAGGACCTCCACCTTTCAGAGGACCACAGCCAAATAACTACACACAGCGGTGTAGTTGTATTCCTGTGTGTTAGGTATTAGGTTTGTGTTTTGAAAGAAACGTGCGTATTCCTATCCCAGGGATACTCCTATCTTAAAGTCCTGGTGTAAAAAAAAGGGTTGGCAACACGCAAGTAATACCTCTGGTATTGTCGTCCATAGGCTACGGTAACTGCTTAACATCAGGCGGGCCGTATGCATGTTTGCCACCCAAGTAGTATAAAAAATAATTGTCTATTACATAACAGATGTCGCGCAAAAAGAAGACCTATACACAATGACGCTGCAGCATAAAATGCCGCAGCACAGAGCTGAGATTAGGACCCTTTCTGACATCACACAGGATAATTTTTGGATTCTCATTATGTGTCTATTTTTTGTCTTGTATCTGTTGTCCTGTGTACTTTCGATTAAATGCTTTTCTTTCTCTCTTTCAATTATATTGTAAAAAAAGATATGCTACATTCGTACTGAGCGGGATTCAGTTTTTTTCTGTATGGTTTGACCCTGACTGTTACGCTGGAGATCGTAACAAAATAAAAAAAATGTTTGTTCTGAGTCTGGGTGTAATTGGTGTCCGTGAGTGAAATGTATGTTTGTAGTCTTCCGCGACACAGGGCTCCAGGACGTAGTGCGGGACTTGTCTTTTAAAAACTTTTAAAAAGAAAAGGAAAGAAAGATTGACTTACAATAAGCGAAAGTAACCATAACACCTGCTAATCTTTCCATTCATTTTAACTATTCCACAATTAATTAACAATTTAATGTATTGAGGTTATTTGTTTACATAAGTTGAGACCAAGGCCCAATAGAACCTTCATGCCGATGTACAAATCACAATAATGTTACCCAACATCTGTGACCGACCGATCTTATCATATGACCTACTAGAAAAAAAACAGGTCATAGAAATCGTATTAACAGCATTGTAGAAATTGGTATGATTGGCCTGTTGGCCTAGACTTTGACTACTAAGCCAAAGGTCGTGGGCTCAATTCCCACATGGTACAAAACTTTGTGGTATTCAAAAAAGGGTTAGTTGCGAGTTTGGGTGTAATTTGAGTCCGTGAATGTATGTTTGTAAAGTTCCGAACTAGGCCTGCTTAGCTTGAGATCACAAGGCCGTATGTCAGTTATCAAAAAATATTTAAAAACCCGAATCAAAAACCGCGCTGGAGTGAGTGTGTAATGTGTTATACATATTATGCGAGAGTACGATTTCTACAATATTATTATTGCGATATCTGTGACTGAGAAAAAGTAGATACACGAAATAAAAAATAGTTCCTATTTCCCAGAGCAATGCTTATCGATTAACTTACACATTAAATTGAGTTAGACGAGTTATTTGAGTTAAAAATACGTTAAAAGATTAATGTGCTATCATTAATCTTTGTACGAATGAACGAGATCAAAGTATTGGAGCCGAATCAATCCCTTATAGCCGATTCAATGCCCCCAAAGCCCCGGAGCCCTTTTTCACTATGCCCTATCAATTTTTTTTAATTAATTCATCAGGTCGTATGCTTCGGGAACAGTAATAAATATAGACATGCCCTTTTCTTAAAAAAAAATCGAATACAATAAAGTGAAACTATACTTTGTTTTCTAAAAATGGTTAGTATCCTATCTTGTCTAATTTTTTAGGCTGTATAATGAAGTATGAAGATTGCATACCAAAAAAATAATCATTATATAAATTTTATCGAAATTGCCAACATTTTTAAGAAAAACGAAATAAAAAATATCTTTCGAACCAATCCCCACTGAAAAATATGAATGAAATATTAAAAATATTAATTACATTTTTTATTTTAAGGCACCATACAAGCGAGAAACCACGACTGGGGAAGAACCTCCGCCTTCCAAAAGACCACAGCAAATAACTACACACAGCGGTGTAGTTGTATTATTGCGTGTGATTTCAGGTTTCCAGTGCTCATTTAGGGATGCGTTGCGGCCTATCCTAGGCCAATACGGTTGCACTTTCCATGCCCACTTGTCAAATCTCCTACCGACCAGAAATAAAGTCAGCTCTTTTGTTTTGAAGAAATTGTAAGTAAGGGCCCGTCTATAGTTATTAATACAAGGTCGTAAGTATTATATAAACACTAGTGGACCTGGCAGACGTCGTCCTGCCTGAAAAAGCTGAAATACCGACAGCAGCGCCACCTACCGGGTCCAATTGTGAATCTAAACCATCCAGGGCCCTACCCGAACACACACACAAAATTTCATCAAATCAATCGGGCCAGCCGTCTAGGAGGAGTTCAGTGACATACACACGCACACAAGAAATATATATATAAACATTATAACATACATTACGACACGTGTCACGAGTTTCACCAGAAAAGCCAGGACCTTTTACCGGCAGAAGACTAATGACTGTATTTTTTCGACGGTTTCAACAATATGGCATGTACCGTTATTCCCTTGTTTAGTTTGCCAACAATTTTGACAGTGAATTATTGTACCGTATGTTGAAGGTTGTCTGCTAAATAGAAGATTATTGCTAAATAACTATACACAGAGTGGTGTAATTTTGTTCCTGTGTGATTACAGATCTCCAGGGCATATTTAGAGATGCGTTTTCTAATAAACGTTTTCCTATCCCAGGGATACTGTATCAGAAATACTTTCCCTAGTGAGGCAAACCGGTGGACACATTGTATAGTAACTTATGATTCATTCTATATTAAACTACTCGGTGGCTAAGTGATCGATGTGTGTGATTGCCGATTACGAGGTCCCGGATTTGATTCCCGGGTTGGGCCAAAAATTTATATTGGGTTTTTCTGTCAAGAAATTCACAATGTCTGATGTCTCTCCGGTCGTGTCGGGTTGCCGTCCCATCGGACTATGAGATTGAGGGAATAAAAATTGCACTTGTGTTTGCGCATACACTAGTGCACTATATCTCTCGCGCAGATGCCTAGTCTCCGTTGAGATTAGCAGCCGTGACCGAAATTCGGTTAGGAGGACATTATTATTTATTAATTACTTCATTCATTCTATGACACACTTTATTAGATGTAGGTACCACTAACTATACAACACATACCTTGTCAAAACTTCGTAAGCTAATTGCTGTTACGTAAGCTAAAGCCTTAATGAATCATTAAATTGCTATGAATTTCGACAATATTTAGATTTATGGGACGATTTAATTATAGCTTTGTTTTGTTAATAAAATATTGGCTTGTATAATATATTAATATACAAGGTGAAAGTGCAGCAACAAAACGCGCGGTAAATTTATTTAAATAAATTGGTAGAATCATCTGAATAATAATGTATAAGTAATAGTGAAAGCCCGACTGGCGAAGGACCTCCGCCTTACAGAAGACCATAGCCAAGTAACACAGTGGTGTAGTTGTGTTCCAGTCTTTTATTGATACGTTTTGAAAGAAACGATTTTCTATCCCAGGGATACTCCATCTTATAACCCCATTGTAAAAAATGGGTTGGTGACACGCAAGTGATACCTCTGATATTGCAAGCGTTTATAGGCTACGGTAACTGCTTAACATCAGGAGGGCTGTGTGCTTGTTTGCCATCGAGGTAGTAAAAAAAAACTATGACATGTTATCCAAATGAAATTAGATTTTTCTGCCAAAAGCCACAAAAGACAAAAAAGTGTGATTTACATTCGATTTATCTAAATCTTTTGTGTTTGCTGTTTCAGTGTAATACAGATATCCCTTGTGTGGAAGGCCTATTAAAAATATTCTTTGTTGTTTTAGGATAGCGCAAATTAGTGTTATAATCTCTATAAAATAAAAGCAAATATTCATAATGGCTGTTCTAGTATTTGTGATTAACCAACATTATAATTGGATGGAAATATAATATGGTGCTTCGTCTAAGGGTTACCCACAGGCATATTGCTCCTACGTTCTATTATATTCTAGAAGCTATGTTTGCATTACATTATATAGAGGAAACTAGCTTCTGACCACGGCTTCGCCCGCATGTACAATCCCATGGCAACAATGTTGTAGTCTATGTCGTTGCCAAACTATGGGTATATTATATTTGTTTTTATGACGTTCATAAGTATCATCAGTAATATTGAAGCAAAAATATTTATTTCATAAGATATTGACATGAATCGTTATTAAAATAAAAGTAACCTAACCTACTTACAAACAATCAGATATTGTATTTAAAGGTATTAACCTATTAATAAAATATCTGATTGAGGTCGCAGTTCTGAGGAAAGGTGTCCAAAAGACTGGCCACATTTCCATGCTGTATTGCAAGGCTAATTAATACGTTGACCCAAGTAAAGGCCACGTTAGGATCGTGAGATGACTCGACTAAACGCTTAGATATGATCTAAATGAATAAACGAGTTTTTCCTTGATTTATAATCTATCTCTGAGCCAAATTTCATCCAGATACGTTTAGCCGTTATGACTTGATTGAGTAGAAAACATCGTAGAAAAAAAGATTGGCCAGAATCTCTGTTATTTTCGTTCGTGTGATTCTATAAAACACCTAACACTGGCATGAGTTTTAAGCTTATTTGAATAGATTACTTGGGTCAACGCATTAGCCTTGCGATCCAGCGTGGCGATGTTGCCAGTCTTTTGGGCACCTTTCCTCAGAGTTGCCATCTCAATCAGATACTTTATTTATAGGTAAATACATTTAAATACAATATTTGATTATGTTAGTAGTTTAGGTTAAATTACTTTTAATTTAATAACTTTTTTGTAAATATTTCATAAAATAAATGTTTTTTAGATTTGAAATTATTATTATTATGCTATCTAAAAAGCACGTAATCTTTTTCACCCGTTGAGCTGATTAGTAGGGTAATGTTGTTCTATTATATAAAATTAGCAAGCGGCCGCGACTTGTCTGAGTGGAATACCAAAACTAAGTTAATTTAATCGTGTACCCTACACTGCTCAACCTCCCGCATAGCCCACTGGAACCTCGAGCAGCTTAGAGCTGTTACACACTGCGACTCATTGCATCGATGCAAACGCTTGTGTCATCATCATTATCATCATCTCGACCCACGGGCACGGGTCTCCTCCATACACTTGGAGGAGTATTAGCATACTATACCACGCTGGAAGGAAGCACATGGACTAGACTAGCTAGTGATAGAGAGGAATGGAGAAAGTTGGAGGAGGCCTTTGCTAATAAGTGGCATGCAGACAAGATTATCGTTGCGTAGGTTAAGCGTATAATATAAAAACATAGTAAAAAGAAAATGAAAATTTAAGTGAAATTAGTGTTAAGATAATATTATTGTATGATGTCAGAATTTTTATACTACGCTGGTCAGACGGGTTGGTATAGGGTTTTCTTTAGAGTTTTCCCTCTTTTGTAGTAGATATTGTCTGCTTGACTTTACTTCCTTAACGCTTGTGTTCTATTTTTAAATTGCCAATGGAGACAGACGAACTAGCAGTCCACTGTAACACACGTGTGTAAAACACGCTAGCCTAATGCTATCTATGCCTATCTATTATTTTTATTTATGTATCAACTTCACAATTGTTATTATATAATATTATCATTACCTTATTTATATTATGAATTTATCTACTCGTTACTTATTTATATTTAAAATTTAACTGCTCCGCTAGGTGTCGGATACCTTCCCTAAGGGGTCCTAGCAGAATATCAGCGCTGCAGCGTCTGTGATGTTGCAATCAATCGCTGAGCTAGGTCCTGTTTTGTCTTGTAACCATTATGTATATTTTTTAGATTACTGTAGTAAGATGTAAAGACAAAATAAATATTTTTTCTTTCTTTCTTTCTTTCTAATGCGGGTTGATAATTCTATATATATACTAATATTATAAAGAGGTACAGTTTGTGATGTTGTAGGGAATAGATCTACTGAACCGAAGTTGAAAATTCTTTTATCAATAGAAAGAAAATATTTGTGAGTGTCGTCCTACTAATATTATAAACGCGAAAGTTTGTAAGTATGGCTGGATGGATGGATGGATGTTTGTTACTCTTTTACGCAAAAACTACCGAACGGATCTGGATGAAATTTGGCACAGAGATACATTATGGTATGGAATAGCACATAGGCTTTTTACCGATAACCGACATTCACGCAGGCGGACCCGCGGGCAACAGCTAGTAGGCTATATATTAATCGCGTGTATAATGCAGAAATCGTAGTGTGTAAAGGGTTTTATAGGACGTATTTTGTATTCACTTTCACTTCGAAACCCTTTAGATATCGAGATAAACAGGGTAGCTCTCTAAACGGTATACGATTAAGTTGCTGTCTAACGCGCCTTTAAACTAGCTAGGTATATTTTTAGCAGTGGTCGACCTAGTAATAATTGCAGTTCATGAACTTCAGTAATGTCAGGGACATATTTACTAAGCATTTTTTCAATGAAAATATAACAAATTCTCTCTCTCTCTCTCTCCCTCTCGCTCTCTCTCCCTCTCGCTCTCTCTCCCTCTCGCTCTCTCTCCCTCTCGCTCTCTCTCTCTCTCTTAAGATAGGCTGTAAAGTTTTAAGCGTTAAAAAAACAAAATTTTATTTGCTAGAGACAAAGTCGACGATAGTAGCTTGAGGCGCACCACCACCAAAATTGATTAACGCTATTGCATATAAGCGTTCATGTTAACTGCTATATACCGGGTTCGATTCCCGGTCGACTAGAAATTGAAAATCAAATTAAATTTCCACCATCTTATGTGCACACATTCTTTATTTAATATTGAAATACTTCCTTAACTTACCTACATACCCAATTAAATCTAACTTCTAGCTGACAATAAAATAAGTAAATAACTCATAATAATGTTTATAAGATTTTTATGAAAATGAGTACATATTTTAATAAAGTTTTCCATATTATTATCTTTTATGTACCGTAGCGGTATGTCCACTAGGCCTTACGATTGAATTTTAATATACATTTGTGTTAAAGGTCAAGGTAGTTGTTGACACTGGTTATTTATTCTAAGAAATTCTGCCTCATCCATCAGTTCGCTTGTTTAGACTTCGTAGTGAATTGTAGAAGTATTGACGAAGGCGTAGGTCGTCTAGTGGTTAGTGACTCCGACTGCTACGCCGGAGGTCGTTGGTTCGATTCCCACCCAGGACAAATCTTTGTGTGATGAGCACGAATGTTTGTTCTGTGTCTGGGTGTAATTTATCTATAATGTGTATGTATTTAGAAATATATAAGTATGTTTATCAGTTGTCTGGTTACCATAGTACAGGCTCTGCCTAGTTTGGGATCAGATAGCGATGTGTGAGTTGTCTCGAAAATATTATTATTATTGTTTTATATATTATTATATACACGTAATTCATGCATATTTTAGTACAGAAAAGGCAAGAAAACCGAAGCAAAGCAAGGGCGGGCCGCTAGTATAATATACATACACGAAATCAGGCATATGCATTAACTTATAAAACATAAACTACCATATATTTTATTTTAAAAACAACATCCAAACGAGCCTATCACCGTTCAAGCTAGTAGTGAGATAAAAATACTATTTTCAAAGAAACGGAATGTATCAAATTAAGTTACCAGCAAGTAACGCCGCGGGCAAACACCAGTCTTCAATAAACTAGTCCACAGCTTCTCGTTCGAAGCTCGATGAAGCAATTTATCGGTTATTTACCGAGCTCGAGCGGTATGACAACAAACTATTCGATCGTTAGAAATCCAACTATCAGAGAAAGTGACGTAAAAACTGCCTAATATGTTTAAATTTAAACTGTTGCTTTTATATCGTTTTTATTTATATTCTATTATAAGACTGTAAATAAACAAGTTATAAGGTTTTATTTATTCATATAGGTCAAGCTGTAATACTAAAGCAGGTCTATAAAAATGCCAAATAAGAAGTCTCGTCTCTAAGCGATAGTGGCCGAGTGGAAAAGTAACCGACTTGCACGCATGAAGTGCGAGTTCGATCCCTGGCAGTACCAATGTGAATTTCACATTGTGGAGTTATATGTACTTAACAAATGATTCGCCATCTGCTAATGGTGAAGGAAAACATCGCGAGAAAACACAAATGTCTTAGAAGAAATTCTAAAGACATGTCTGATTCACCATCCCGCATTAGGCCAGCAGAGTGTTAATTAAGGCCTCGCTCACTTTTGATTGAGGAGAAGAGACCCATGCCAAGCAGTATATATACATATATGGGTTGCTATTATATAAATCGTCTCTTGCCACATTCGCTTATGGAACAGACAGAAATAGAGCCTAAGAAATAATCTAGCAAAAAGCCTAAACCACTCTTTTCAATAGCTCTGATACCTACACGTTAGAGGAGCATAGCATTATAATATAAAAACACAATTTAGATTGCCAACAGCATGCTGAGAAGAAAAAAATTCCAGATAGTTACGATTTGTGATAGCACAGAATGTGATGCAACCAAAACTCCACATATAACATAATCAAAGACAAACTGGTTTTAAAGAAAATAATGCAGCATCTGGTGTGTCAGTAGCGGATCGCTTTGACACTTTGATGAACATACCTCCAAATATAACGAAAAGAATAGAATAATAGAACTCCCGCATTAAAGAACAAGACCCGTGTTGCAGGAAACTTTAAGAACATACAATTAACGGGCACAAAGTACATCCAGACTCGAGGCAAACTTTTATGGATCACACAATTTTTCATCCCGTGTGTGGAATTGTGGATCGAACCCACAACATGCCGCGCAGTCATTATTTTGTAATACTTTATGAATCTGTGACGTCAGATAAAAGAAAATCTGATTATTACGATGTGATATTAACTTGAGTATAGACCGCGTCCTCGACATGACCTGCACCTCAACAGAAAAGAAGGCATTACAAGAGATACGTCAGTTTGGATTTTTTATCTGTCCAAATTAGAATAAGGTTTAAAATCCATTGAGGGTGTGATGTATTTGGGCTCTTTTTACTCTGGCATATATCATACAATTTTGCTGCAAAAGTATTTTTCAGTGAAAACTATTGAAAAGTAAAATTAAATGGACGTCACGAGGTTTTTTGTTGATGGTGCTCTTTGGTAGTTTTTTGTTTAATATAGAACGGTCAGTCAAGGGCCTTGAATACTTTTATTATTTGAGTTGTTTTGTTTTGTATGTATTCACTGGGACGGGGATATTTCTAACCAATGGATTTTTAGCATACAGTAGGTCTGCAGTACTACCCCACTTGAGTGTATTTGCAAAGGATGGAAGAGATTTAAGTTAAATAAAAACTCTTTTTTACAATTCAAAAACTTTTTTAAATAACATTCATTTGCCTATTGAAATATATTTTTAAACATCGACGCAAAAGAGTGTTTTGTTTTTATTCTAGTCATTTTTATCACAAGCGTTTTGTCTTTTCACTTACATTACCAATACACCTAAAGTCGCAACAACGATCTATGGGTTACACAACTTCTTCGTTATTCTGAAACCCTTATTTATCTGGCTGTGACATTGTAGCCCCAAAAAAGAATTACCTACAATGTATTTTTATTTTTAACTTTTTATTCCGAATACTATTTAGCTATGTTTTCGAATAACGGGGTTCGGCCATTTTGAAGCGTTAAGGTTTTTTTGTCAAGGTTGATTTGAATTTTCAACTTGATGTATGAGGTCAGCTACATAAGTTATGTGTTGTAGACAAATTGTGTTGTGTCGGCTGCTATTTGTAGCTAGGTATTTTTTATGCTACCATGGAGTATGGAGGCAAAAAATCATACGGCCCGCCTGATGTTAAGCAGTTACCGTAGCCTATGGACGCTTGCAACACCAGGTTTATCACCCGCGCGTTGCCGATCATGTAAAAACCTTATAATAGGTAACTGAGGTACGTTAAATAAGCAGCATTTCAACTAGTTGTTACTGTATAGACGCAAAACCTTGTGTATGGACGCAAAACCCGAGGTATCACTTGCGTGTTTACACCCGAAAATGTTAACACAAGGTTATGTTTTTCTATCTCAGGGATACTCCATCATAAAACTATGATGGAGTATCTTGGGATATAAATAACGTATCTCAGAATAAAAACATAATTTTACTTTCTGAAATATATAAGTACTAATCAATTTACCTGACAACGGTGTAGGTAAACATCGTGAGAAAACCCACATGTCTTAAAACTTAATGTTTGTCCACCAACCCACATCGGGCCAGCGTGTTTAAATTGTGGCCTAAACCCTACAGCTTTCTTGATAGATGAGAGGAGACCCGTGCCCATCATTGGGACATATGGGTTGTTATTATCCTACTAATATTATAAACTAGCTGTTGCCCGTGGCTCCGCCCGCGTGGATGTCGGTTATCGCTGTAAAATGCGTATGTGTTATTCCAGGCCATAATCCTACTAATATTATAAACGCGAAAGTTTGTAAGTATGGATGTATGGATGGATGTTTGTTACTCTTTCACGTAAAAACTATCGAACGGATCTGGATGAAATTTGGCATAGAGATTGATTATAGTTTGGAATAGCTAATAGCGACATCCACGTGGGCGGAGCCGCGGGCCACGACTAGTATAATATAAATTGATCAATCGAAACCTCTTTTTAATGAATGAATTGAACCGCTCAAAGGCATCATAATTATTAACACCGGATTTTCCATAATTGCTTTTTAAATATGCCGACATAAACTAATTTGTCTGTTCATCAATGCCAAACTTATTATAAACTTATGATTTATGCACAATTTATATAAAAAAACATAAGATTGCCATGAGTTAATATAATAATGTTATGTACAGTTATTGATAACAAAAAATATCTATAGGATGTTTACGTAAGCATCATGCTTATTCTCTTGAAGAGGTAGGCAGAGAGACGGAGGCACCACGTATCGTCCGGTTCGATATATTAAAAGGTGAGCAAGCATATTGAATTTCCTGGCAGAAAAATCAACAACACTAATCTACAATTTTTTTATAAAGTGACAGTCGAGTGAATCTGTCTTAAAAAAAAAACATGCGGTGCAGTCTTTGGGGACTGCCGATAGAAGTGAAAACTAAGTCACTTGTAAATTGTATCGTTGAGCTATTCGATTATTATTTTTGAATATGGAAAGCGTAAAGACGATGACGCGAGTTCCACGATTTTTGTTCACTCAAAAAGTGCCTAAAGAAGATTACACTTCAAAAAAGGATGTATTGCTAATATAGTTAGCGTGTAGGCAACACATCGGTGGTCATAATATAACAATACCAAAAAAAGACAAACTTAACCTACACACTCAATCCTAATAGGTAGGTACAGATATAACTCATTCTCATTTTACAACATCGATGTAACGTCAAATAACAATCAATTAAAATCTCCGGGAATTGTGTAAAATAGACTAACCCTCGAAGTATGTTTTGCTTCAACCAATTTTAAATATTCATTGGAATAGAAGGACCTCAAAATAAGTGCTAACGGTTGCGTGGAGTGCTTTTAAAATAGGGTTGGTACGTGTAGCTGTTGCTACGCTCTCAGGGTTATGTCCGGGCAGTTAAATTGGTAGTGTAACTGCCGCACAATTCTGCCTGTGTATTTCGGGCCTGATGGCCCGTGTGCGAATACCTGAAATTCCGTTCCAACCCTAAAATGTTACGATACAATGTTTGTCGGTAACTTCAACTATATACTACGTATAATGAAAGTGAAACTGTCTATTTGTTTGTTTCATTGGAAATAATCTTCCTCGTGTGGAGGTGCAATTTTGTATGAGTTTTTTTCAATTTATTTGAATCCTGGGTTTGATGAAATAACAGTATCTACATTAATATTAAACTCTAAATCTTCTGTACCGATTAAAAAATGCGGGGCAGTCTTTGGGGACTGCCGATAGAAGTGAAAACTAAGTAGATAATTTGTGAATTGTATCGTCGAGCTATTAGATTATTATTATTACAAGCTTTTATTTAGCTTGCAATGTATGTTAGTTAGTTTGTTAGTTAGTTTGTATGTTAGAAAATCTTGTAAGCTAGATTTGAAGTACTTCCCGATGTTTGATGGAGCTGAAATTTGGTATACCTACGTAACTTCGGTGACAATGCAATAATATGGTACCATGGAGCTGGTCTGATGATGCAGTCGGAGGATGGCCATAGGAACTCTTCAAAAAAACAAGATAGCCGCGTCGGGTTTGAGTGTTTTGGATTTATCTTTACGAGAACTATATTATTAGATGGGTATTCAGAACGTGATGATGAAGTCGGAAGGTGGCCATGGCAACTCTTCAAGGAAACAAGATAGCCATGTCGTGTTTGGGTGTTTTGGAATAATCTTGACGAGAACTATATTCTTAGATAGGTGTTCAGGACAAGATGGTGAAACCGAAAGGTGGCCATGGCAACTCTTCAACGAAACAAGATAGCTGTGTCGTGTTTTGGTGTTTTGAATTTATATTGACGAGTACTATTTTCTTAGATGGGTGTTTAGGACGTGATGACGTGATGATGAAGTCGAAAGGTGGTCATGGTAACTCTTCAACGAAACAAGATAGCCGTGTCGTGTTTGGGTCTTTTGGATTTATCTTGATGAGTATTATATACCTATATGGATGTTTAGGACGTGATGATGAAATCGGAAGATGGTCTGATGAACTCTTTAATGAAACAAGATAGCCGCGTCGTTTTTGGATTTGTTGATATAGCTTCATGGCTAATATATTTTTAGGTGGAGTTCAATGTGTGATGATAATGTTCATCATGTTAAAGGTAGTCATAGAAACTTTTCAACGAAACAATACAGCCGTGTCGTGTTTGGGCTCTTTTAATAATATTTAATGCATAAACACCCATGTATATACACTATAAAAGCTTGTATTTAAAAATATTTTTTTAAATATAAACTTATTTTTGAATATGGAAAGTGTCCGGTGACGATGAGGCGAGTTCCATGATTTTTGTTCACCCAAAAAGTGCACAACTCACCTATAGAAGTTTTCACTTCTAAAAACGATTTTACACCCCCGGGCTTCATAAAGCATGTAAAACCGTTGGGCCTACGCCTAATTTCTACACTCGTGTGGGATTGTCGTCCTATTGGAATATAAGTGTGAGAAATAAAGAATGCACTTGTTTTTGCTCAGACACTGACGGAGACCAGCTATCTGCACAGTAGATATTATAGAGCACAAGTCATGTTCTCTATAATATCTACTGTGCATATATTCTCCGTGCCAATCGGTTAGGAGGACATTATAAAAACACTAGTTTTATCCATCCAAAAACTGACTTCATAAAGGTTACATAACTTCATTTCTCTAGACCAATAGCGCTACCTGATTGGCACCGTTACAGCCATGTTGAAAGCCAAATTAATAGTCAACGTAGTTTCCAACGTGTGAACAATATAATAGACACAATATGCACCTGGAATCTAATTCCCTATGGCAATGTTAGCTTAATGAGCTACAATAGAATCTGTAGGTAGAACTCTAAGGTATGTTGGTAGAATACAACATTTTGAGTTAAGCTTACCGTTGTACACGTTTTGTATGTATGTAGAATAATTTCTTTGTTCTAATTATGAATTTAAGTTGGTTGGTGGTTGAAGCAGATGTAAAGGAAAAAGTATGTAGTTTTATCTTTTACGGAGAGGACTGGTATATAAAAAAATATACATATATTATTTAAAATAAGAAAAAATAAATAATAATTTCTCTTTCTTATTTGTAAACTAGCTGTTGCCCGCGGCTCCACCCACGTGGATATCGGTTATCGCTGTAAAAAGTAGCCAATGTGTTATTCCAGACCATAATCTATCTCTGTGCCAAATTTCATCCAGATCCGTTCAGTAGTTTTTACGTGAAAGAGTAACAAACATCCGTCCATCCATCCTTCCATTCTTACAAACTTTCACATTTATAATATTAGTAAGGATATTTTTTGAAATGATAGGTACAGATCTTGACTACGCGGTTGGTTCAGCGGCTTAAGTGGTTACCTCGCCATTTACGTATGTGCAGTAAGTTGTGGGTTCGATCTTCACATAGGAAAAAAAATGTGATCCATAAATGGTTGTCCCGAGTCTGCGTGTATTTTGTGTTCGTTAATTGTATGTTAGTAAAGTCTCCCGCGACACAGGGCTTTTTCCCTAGTGCGGAGTTATATTTATAAAACAGATATGTTTCTTTCGTTTTAAATCATTTTTGACAGGCGATGTTCAGAAATTATTTTAGCTCAGTTCTTCTCAGTTTTTTGAAGTTCACAGATGTCAGTCTGCTAGAGCTCAGCTTCAGCTTCTTTATTAAACATGCAACATTATTCATCTTATGACATAAGTATTACCTACATATTTACTTTGAGACCAAATATAAACAGTAATTCTGACGGCCCGACAGTTCAAGCACCATGAATAAAGTATCAGCTTTTTACGAGCCTTTGACAGACATACGGACAGATATGAGTTAAGTTCAGCCTCAGGCTTTACATGCATAATGCTCGGGAAATACTGCAGCAAGTAGTTATTTCTAGGACTAAACGTACGTAAGTGAAAGAAATACCAACCTGGGAGAAATTAAGGTTGGAAGCGAACCTTGTGTTTTGACGAAGTATTGTAAATGTAAATGTTTATTTTTTCAAGACATAAGTAGGTACAATTGTAAATAAATATATATTACAACCCGCGTGCGTGGATGTCGATTATCGCGATAAACAGTAGCTTATTCGCTATTCCAGACTATAATCACATATTATATTTCCGCAGCGCATGCGACGAAAGATGTTTTAGGGCAATTTTTTACACCTTGGGTTACGTTACATAAGTTCTAGAAAGGATTCCTAATCTTTTCTAGCAATAGCATAGCATTGCAAACAAAAATATAAATCTTTTCTCTTTATAATATTAGTATAGATATAGACTAGCTGACCCGGTGATCTTCGTACCGCCATATACATATATATATATAGTTTTTTTATTATACTACCAAGGTGGCAAACAAGCATACGGCCCGCCTGATGGTAAGCAGTTACCGTAGCCTATGGACGTTTGCAACACCAGGGCCACTAACGCGTTGCCGACCCTTTAAAAATCTTAAAACTCCTTTCTTGAATATTTTCTTTTAATTTTCTTCTATACAAACCTTGTCCAGACAATAACAAACACAAAAAAAAAGAATTATCTAATTTGGTGCAGTCGATCGGAAGTTATACATTTAGGGGGGTTTCATTTTTATTTACCTTATAAAATTGGTGGAACAGTGAACAGTATAATTTAAACTGAAATGTCTGAAATAGTTGTAATGAGTGAATAAATAAATAAATAAAAAAATTAAATAAATTATTTCAAGTATACGAAATTTTGTACTTCCTACTACATACATCTCAACCCATAAACGTCCCACTGCTGGGCACGGGTCTCCTCCATTAATTTGGAGGAATATTAGCCTACTATACCACGCTGGCCAGACGGGTTGGTATAGGGTTTTGTTTCGAGTTTTCCCTCTCTTGCAGTGGATATTGTCTGCCTGACTTACTCCCTTAGTCGACTTTTACGACACCCACGGGATGGAATGGGGTGGTGACATTTGTATTCTTAATCCGTCACCACACGGACGTCCGTCACCACACGGACTTCCACTTCACTTCCACTTGTACTTCCTAAATGTAGAATACCTAAGCTGAAGTGAGCTCGTATCTATAGTATTATTGTTCTGAATACCTGGCACAGCAGTCATTTCTATCCAGAAATTCTAGATATTATGTACATTAACAAAAGTTTTAAGTTGTTTCTATAAACGATTATTGTATAACAAAGTTTGTAAAGTATTAAGTTGGTAAATGTACTAATGTATTTACTGTTCAACAAACAAAAAGGACTGAGGCTCTAATTAAATTTTGCAGAAATTACATTACTTATATTATTTTCATAAATTAATATTATTAGCATTCGGCCAAATGGTAGGTGTAAAGTCTTGGTAGAGGAGAGGAGACCAGTGCCCAGCAATCAGACATATCATCATCTCAACTGTGTATCTATATCTGTGATCTCAACCCATAAACGTCCCACTGCTGGGCACGGCCGGCTAATTCACTAAGAAACAGCGATGGCAAACTGACAGATGTGATTGCAAACTGACAATTGTGATTGCTCGGTGACGGCACAATCTATTGACTAAATGTTTTAAGAGAGGTAAAGAGAAGAGGTAGAGAGGTAATTTAAGAGAGGTAGGGCACCATACTAGCGAGCAAGCCCGACTGGGGAAGGACCTCCACCTTACAGAAGACCACAGCCAAATGACTACACACAGCGGTGTAGTTGTGTTCCTGTGTGTGAGTACAGGTCTCCAGCGCTCATTTAGGAATGCGTTTTGAAAGAAACGTATTCCTATCCCAGGGTTACTTCCATCTTAAAGCCCTAGTGTAAAAAAATGGGTTGGCAACACGCAAGTGATACCTCTGGTAATGCAAGCGTCTATAGGCTACGGATACTGCTTAACATCAGGCGGGCCGTATGCTTGTTTGCCACCCAAGTAGTATAAAAAAAAAAAATGTTAAAAAGGGACTACCGACGACGACGATCTTACGGAATACCGATTTTCAGTCTGACATTCAGATCTTGCTTGGTTTTTGCGGTGGCTCGGTTATTGCTCTTACGAAATACCCCTGCGGGTACCCCTCTTCCATACATTTGGAGGGATATTAGCCTACTACACCACGCCGGCCAGATGGGTTGGTATAGGGTTTTGTTTCGAGCTTTCCCTCTCTAGCAGTGATATTATCTGCCTAAGTCGACTCTTACGACACCCTCGGAATGGAACGGGATGGTGACATTTGTATGCTTAATCCGTCACCACACGGATGCTATTATAATTTTTACATATTATAAAGAATAAAGAATCATTTTACATATTATAAAGAATCATTTTACATATTATAAAGAATAAAGTCATCTGTAAAGTGGAGGTGCTTTCCCAGTCGGACTTGCTCGCTAGTATGGTGCCGGACCTCTCTTAACACTCGTACATTATGATACACGTCACCAATTTGTTCTGGACGGCATTTGTTTCTTCACGTTTCACCCTAAACTGTTTGAAGCTGTTCATTTTGTGTACACTCGTGATATATAACTGTCATTCCAGTATTCCTTAAGGGGATCTCTGACCCACATGTCGGGCATGAACGTTTCTGCCATTTATTGAACACTACCTACTCTCCCGCTTTCATAAGGACGTTAGTGAGATTATCATTCAAATAGCTGGATCCCATTTTTGCGTAAACATCAGATACATTATGTTCCTTTAATTAAATTATGTTTGCTTTTGTTTCTAAATTACTGCCAAATAAAAATAAAAACTTTCTATTCTTTCTTTCTTTCAAATTGACTGAACAGACTGGCCTGTTGGTCTAAACTGAAACTCTCGAGATCTGAATACCAAAATACACATAATACTAAACATGGACACAACTATTTCTGTGTGTACTTATTTTTAATCACATCTCCGGCACTAAGGAATAAGGCCTGTGTCGCAGGGGACTTTACAAACATACACCTCACGGACACAAATTACACCCAGACTGGGAACAAATATTTTTGGATCACACAAAGTTTGTCCTGTGTAGGAATCGAACCCACGACATCTGGCGAAGCAGTCAGGGTTACTAGTTACTGACCAACAGGCAACAGTTATTTGGTATAGTCTTCGGTAAGGTGGAGGTTCTTCCCTAGAAGAGGTTCCTCAATTGTATGGTGCTCTATAACTCTTATTAAGAAGTTATTTGTTTTGTTAATAAGTGTATATTATCAGTTACAGCACGGAGTTTGAAATTATGCTCGGTATGGTAATAGGCTCGCCGCTATTACATGAGACTGCAAACAGCGAATAGTGGGTGTTATACATACAATTCTGCCTATCCCTTTAAACCGCGTGATAAGTCTACAACATAGTAAAAAAGCGTCATTGCTGCCACTGGCCCATTTCATTTCTTCCTTTAATCACGGGAATAAGAATTAGGTCCCAAAATGATACTCAGCATTTTCCCTCAACATTTTTATTGATATTGCCAAGAACACTTTTTCAGGTGATCTCACTGAAAATTGTGCACTCTACCACAAGAGAATGGAAAAAAATTAAGTAGGACACAGCTTTGAATAAGTTAACCATCCACTTCCCCCGTATTCCGTTCATTTTATTATTATTCACGAAATATCTCTTGGAAAATGTTAGGTTCATTTTAGAAGGTTGCAGAATTATGTAACAAAACAATTGTATTCTGGCTCATACCTCAGTATTTTAATTGGAAATGAAATATGGGTTTACTTGGTGTATATTTGGAGGTATTTGGGAGCCTGATTTCGTGTTTGCGGTTGAATGCTGGCCAGAGGCGGTGTACTACAGTGGGTTGTAACAGAGCGATGGCTGTTGGAATATGTTCTGTGTAAAAGCGGTCGGTTTCTCGGAGTGAGGGCGGTCGTTTGAGAATAGTTTCGAGTGGGAAGCACCGGTATTCCATTGTGACGTACAGAGTAAAGGGCATCGTATATTTACGCAGAGTCTATTTGTCACTCGATTTGGTACTTATTTATTAAATATTTATTTTCCTTTTCACTCAACCTGATCTTGGGCTAAAATAGACCAGTCCTTATTGTATATGTAAAGCTCGACTCACCATCTGAGTCTGGGCTTATCACGATGCCGATTTTAGGCCACAATTTGTCTGGCATACGGCTTGACACTTGACTCTTGAGCCCACTAGAGCTTAACTGTTTTTTGGGTAACGTCGGCGATTCGGGTCTTGGAGCGCAGTATTGTGTTTCGTATCCAGTCTGTTAATTGAACTCCAAGGATGCTTGTGCAGCTATGAGCACTTCATCAAGGTTTCAAAACATAATTTCTGGTTACAAAACCAGACAGACCAGACCCATTTCCGTCACGGCGGACAATCTTAACAGAGATCAGCTATCTACACAGAACATATTTTAGTGCACAAGCATTAAATACTGCGGGCCGTATGCTTGTTTGCCACCTTGGTAGTATAAAAAAAGTATACAATCTTCCAGATAGAAAGCCCCTATTTTTTATACTACTTGAGTGCCAAAAACCCTATAATATAAGGTCCCTTTAATATGCGTTTACCTTTAAACATAACACAACATATGTATATACCTATCTCAAACTAAAATTATAATACACTTAGATATTTAAAGGTACATTTGAGAAGACGGTTTGTAGGTAAGGATCGATCTTTCTAGAAATACAGTTATAAGTAGTTATTTTCGACATTTTCTTTATGTAACTCGTAACAGTATTACTAAGTTAACAAGTTGCCTTTTTACCTATCTAAGAGACGTTGAAATTCTACTACATGAAAAAATAACAGAACTGCTTAACATATTTTTACTTATTGAAAGTATTTTTATTCTGAGAACGGTAAAAATTCATCATTAGGCTATGTTCACATATGGAAAATTTTAACGCGCGTTTTTAAAGTCTAGAGACAATGGCATTTTTTAAGAGAGGTAGGGCACCATACTAGCTAGCAAGCCCGACTGGGGAAGGACATCCACCTTACAGAAGACCAGATCCAAATAACTACACACAGCGGTGTGTTTGTGTGTCAGGTACAGGTCTCTAGCGCTCATTTTGCGGGATGAGTTTTGAACAAACATTTAGGTATGTTTTATACAAAATTTATTACCGCATATCAAATATCGAATTCACGCAGCACGGTGACCTCTTCTCTTCTTCTTCTTCTCGTCTTCTAGAAGAGATCAGTAATCTATTTGTGGTCTTCTGTTAACTAGAAGTTCTTACCTAGTCGAGCTTTCTTGCTTGTATCCCTGCTAGAAATCCGCTCCAAACAAACACGAATATTAACATCGAATAAATCAATCACAAAAAGCATACAGGTACCGAATAATCGAATCATAGAATGTGATTACCTGTCCGACACACCACGTTAATTACGGTTACCGACCGTTTACCGAGCGTATACCGAGCGTTTCGGCCGATCGATCAGCTTCACGGTCCGATCGAAGTTTAACCCTAATTTATCGCTAAGTTCAATTTAATTCCTTCATCAATGGAAGCATGCTTAATTATATTCTTTTGTTTTTCCTGCACTAGGGAGTAAGCTCTGTGTTGCAGGGACTTTACAAATTTACAATTCACGGACATAAATTGCATATAGACTCGAAACAAACATTTAATTAATCACACTAAGTTTTGTCTCATGTGGGAGCTCATGTATTAGCAGTCAAGGTTAATAAAATCTAGACCAACAGGCCAGTCTAATTAATATCTGTTTATAATCATTACTAGATGTGCCCATCTAAATCTTACTTACTAATTTAATAACGCCTAATCGTAAACAGTTAGCAGAATATGGACGCGGGTCGGGTAAAGGCAACCCAAAAATTTATAACAATTGGATTTTGGGATAGGAAAGGATTTTCTAAATGCATACCTAAATGAGCACTAGAGACCTGTTCTCGCGCAAGAATACAACTACACCACTTTGTAGTTATTTGGCTGTTGTCTTCCGTAAGGTGGAGGTTCTTTCCTAGTCACGCTTGCTCACTTTTATAGGGCCTCCCTACCTGTCTGAACTGTTGTGATTAAAATTTGTCAAAAAAATAATTACCATAGAATTAGTTAAATATTATTTAGTTGACACCTAGAACCGTTTTAAAATACATCTTTTATCACCGTTTATGAGACATTATATAGTAGTCACTCGTTAGCTGTTCTAACAGTTATAGAGATGACTTAATAATGTGGCAAGGGTCTACAGTGGCTTAGAAATCACATTGGTTACAGTAGCAAGTGCATGAGGAACTTGGAATAGCTTCATCAATTGTTATTTAAAGTTCTCGAAAGTTCTAGAACGTCTGTTTACCTGTGTCAAGAGTGTTTGACTTTCCAGGCGAACTAAGTTTAGTTTTCATTAACAAATTGCATGTTAAATACAATTAAGCAACTAGATGTTGCCCGCGGCTGCATTCACGTGAGCTTTGATACTACTTATCTAGGTGGTCAAACAAGCATACAGCCCACCTAATGGTAAGCAGACTAAGCAGTTATAACACACATAGTAACAAATTTATTTTTTCTAAATAATCTACAAAAATAATTTGGTATCTCGTCTCGTCTCTCGACGTGGGTACAGCCTGAAAAGTTGAAGTTGGATGTGCGGGGCACACCTATAGAATGCAATCCAGCCAGGTATACATAGGTCGTCGTGTCATACGATGGGTGCTAAAGACGGACGTCGTCGTTGCGGTTACACTCAAAAACGCTGGCGTGATGAGCTAGATTTCTTTGCGGAGGACTAGGTAGATTTGTCATCGAATAGAGTGATGTGGAAGACCATGGAGATTTTTTGCTGAATAGTGGGGTAATAAGGTCTACAGCAGATATACACTTTTAGCATCGGCGATCTGCGATTTAGTCGATTTTTAGAAGCTTAATGCTGCGACTAAACATTCCACACCGCACACTTAAAAATGCCAAACACGGCGATTGAGTCGCTTTTCGGAAGCTCGACACAACGACGAACGCTCTACACAGATTCGGATGCCGGTCGCATCCATTTGGTTATTGTTTCATGTATTACGAAGAGATGCGCGACCGAAAGCAGAGTCACTAAAACGCGATGTAGCATTGATACATTAGCAAAATCGCTGATCGCTGATGCTAAACGTAGCGCTGTGTTGTTATCATAACATAGCATTATGCTGAGTAGTAACCTCATTGGCACAGACACGACGTGTCTAATTAGTATATAATAATAATAAGGTATAGTTTGTAACATACTAAAATCAATAAATGTAATTTTCTTTCTTTCTTTAAGTTTAGTTTTCATTAACAAATTGCATGTTAAATACAATTAAGCAACTAGATGTTGCCCGCGGCTGCATTCACGTGAGCTTTGATACTACTTATCTAGGTGGTCAAACAAGCATACAGCCCACCTAATGGTAAGCAGACTAAGCAGTTATAACACACATAGTAACAAATTTATTTTTTCTAAATAATCTATAAAAATAATTTGGTATCTCGTCTCGTCTCTCGACGTGGGTACAGCCTGAAAAGTTGAAGTTGGATGTGCGGGGCACACCTATAGAATGCAATCCAGCCAGGTATACATAGGTCGTCGTGTCATACGATGGGTGCTAAAGACGGACGTCGTCGTTGCGGTTACACTCAAAAACGCTGGCGTGATGAGCTAGATTTCTTTGCGGAGGACTAGGTAGATTTGTCATCGAATAGAGTGATGTGGAAGACCATGGAGATTTTTTGCTGAATAGTGGGGTAATAAGGTCTACAGCAGATATACACTTTTAGCATCGGCGATCTGCGATTTAGTCGATTTTTAGAAGCTTAATGCTGCGACTAAACATTCCACACCGCACACTTAAAAATGCCAAACACGGCGATTGAGTCGCTTTTCGGAAGCTCGACACAACGACGAACGCTCTACACAGATTCGGATGCCGGTCGCATCCATTTGGTTATTGTTTCATGTATTACGAAGAGATGCGCGACCGAAAGCAGAGTCACCAAAACGCGATGTAGCATTGATACATTAGCAAAATCGCTGATCGCTGATGCTAAACGTAGCGCTGTGTTGTTATCATAACATAGCATTATGCTGAGTAGTAACCTCATTGGCACAGACACGACGTGTCTAATTAGTATATAATAATAATAAGGTATAGTTTGTAACATACTAAAATCAATAAATGTAATTTTCTTTCTTTCTTTTATGTCTTTAATTGTATATTTTTTTACTTGTAGGGCACAAGTAAAAAAAATACAAAATAAACTGTTGTATCAATAGACTTGTAGCAGAGCTTATATTAAAAGCCTGATATCCTCGTAATTATAGCACAACATAAAATAGACATAACCAGATAAGTACTGCTATCAACTGAGGTTTCAATCCATTAGAAACTTGCAGAATTAATAGGTAGTTACTCGACACGCTTCGTGTGTCGGCTTCGAACGGAGGCTTGTGGTCGGATTGTCTTACTTGGCGGTTTGATTGTCATGTTACTTACTTATTATATACTTAGTATTACTTACTCGCTACTTAAACCGATAGTGAAGGTTGAGGATGCGGTTTCTGGACAAAGACATAATAATATCAAATACTTATGTACGATCGGCCTAGCGATTTTGAAGTTGAGACGCTGATAACTAACAACGATCTTGAGAATTATATAATTAATTATTTAAATATTTTATAATATAATTAATCTCAGATTTTGTGTTAAGAATGTTATTTTAAGTTATTTTTGTGTATTATTTTTGTGTAATTAAGTACATTTAAATACGATTGAAAAATTGTTAATAAATCTTATATATAAAAAATGAATCCCTATTTCCCTTTGTCACAGCATCACGCATGAACGGCTGGACCGATTTCGCTAATTCTTTTTTTGTTGTGTTTGTTATTGTCAGGAAAAGGTTCTTATGTAAAAAGAAAAGAAGAAAGTTGCGCTGATAATAGTTTTACCCGGACGAAGTTGGAGCGGGCCGCTAGTAAATAAATAATAATTAAATAGCCATTTGCTCACTGTTGATCTGCACAGAAATCAAAGAGAAGCAAATAGTACAAACGAGTCGGGGCACCGTCGAAATTGAGTACAGAATTGAGAAAAATAATATCTATTTATTAAATAAGTAGTGGCATAATTGAAAATATAAAACGGAGATATTTTTAAGCTGCTTGCAGCCTTATATTATAAATGCGATAGTAACTCTATTTTTGTTTATTACCTTTTCATGACTAAACAGCTGAACGGATCTTAATGAAATTTGGCAAGGAGATAGATGGTATTCTGGGGATGGACAAATTGTACTTTGTACCGCGATAACCGATGACCACGCGAGAGGTGCCGCGGTGGGCAACAGGATTTTTTGTTGTTTTTTTATGCTACTTGGTTGGCAATCAAGCATACGGCACGCCTGATGTTAAGCAGTTACCGTATCCTGTCGACGCTTGCAATACTAGAGCCTCTAGACAAGTGGCACAAAAGGTAGTCGAATCGATAAGTCAAAAAAACAAATGTATGGCATTTGACGTAAGTCTACGATATAATGTCGTAAACTTACGTCAAATCCCATACATTTTATTTTTTGACTTTTCGATTCGACTATCGCTTATGCCACTTGTCTAGAGGGGCAGAGGTATTACTTGCGTGTTGTCGACGAATTGTTTTTATACCAGGGCTTAAAGAAAGAGTATTCCCGTGTAAGAAAAACGTTTCTTTCAAAACGCATCCTTGGATGATCACTATATATTGGTATTGTCTGTAATTGCAGCTTTTCCAAATTAACATAAATAAAAAAAAACTGTTATCTATTCTTCAATTTGTTATCTTCAGTCTTTATATTTCGATATATGAACTCATGTTGAATCATGGATATAGAATGCATTCTAGCAAATACAATGTTCAAAATATGTTCCAAACAATGAATATATTCTACGAAGGAGATCGAGCGGAATCCGCAGCGAATTTTAATCAAAAGAAATACAAGGAATAGAAAATCTTTTTCCATTTTTGCGAGGGGCAAGTTTAGAACGTGTGGAGTTCATTTTGGTTGAGTTTGAACTAACAACGATAGGACTGTTGCCGCTGCATTTTAATTTACATTGACGTTTTGAAAGGTTCTAGAACATGGCCATCTGGATTTCAAATAAGACAGAGCTCTTGAGGCTACCAAACAACAGCTAAATTTACTTATTTATTTTTCCAGATGCAAACATAATAGTAACCCATATATCGTATCTTTAAAGGTTGGGATATCGCCAACGACCTTTAGCATTTGGGCGAAGGAAACACGACCTAATTCTTTAGGCGAGCGCGGGGATACAAGCAAATGTACCTACTCTTTGAATGGACGTCTTGTTAATTTTAAAACAACTTTTTTTTGTTAAAACATTACTAAATTATAGGTATATTATATTATTTGATGAAAATTGAAGTCATAAAGTTGGTTGGTTACGCAAATAAAGTATTATTATTATTACAACTCAATAATTTGGTGCTGATTCGATGATTTTTTTACAAACTATTTAGAATAACTATATAATTTATGTGCGTCCCCGACATGACGTTAAACTTATTTTAAGAGAGGTAGGGCACCATACTAGCGAGCAAGCCCGACTGGGAAAGGACCTCCACCTTACAGAAGACCACAGCCAAATGACTACACACAGCGGTGTAGTTGTGTTCCTGTGTGTGAGTACAGGTCTCCAGCGCTCATTTAGGAATGCGTTTTGAAACAAACGTATTCCTATCCCAGGGTTACTGCCATCTTAAAGCCCTGGTGTAAAAAAAATGGGTTGGCAACACGCAAGTGATACCTCTGGTAATGCAAGCGTCTATAGGCTACGGATACTGCTTAACATCATGCGGGCCGTATGCTTGTTTGCCACCCAAGTAGTATAAAAAAAAAAAAAAAAAAAAAAAACTGTGACGCGCCTTCGATATGGCGTTAAACTAAAATGCAGACAACACCACTGCCAGAAAAGGAAAATTCGAAATTAAACCCTATACCAACCCGTCTGGCCAGCGTGGTATAGTAAGGCCAAAACCTCCAATGATAAGACGCCACAAGCAAAGGCCCCCAGTTCCCGGTAGTCCCGCTGTCCGTGGCCACGGTAGCGGTCTCGGTAACAGCGGGATAGGGGGTGCGAAGAATCTCCGGGCTACGACGAAAGGCTACCAAAAACACCTGACCCTGGCGACGTATAACGGACGCTCTCTACGGCTGGACCAACACCTCACCGAACTCGAGGTAGAATTAGGTCGCTTAAACTGGCACATATTGGGGTTATCTGAAGTCCGACGACAGGGAGAGGATACGATAACCCTTGAGTCAGGGCACCTATTCTACTTTCGAGAAGGTGATTGGCCCTCTCAGGGCGGTGTCGGTTTCCTGGTCAACAAAACCCTCACTAACAACGTTGTAGAAGTCAGCAGTGTGTCGACACGGGTAGCGTACCTCATAATAAAAATCACTGACAGATACTCTCTGAAGGTGGTACAGGTATATGCGCCGACCTCGACATACTGCGACGACATAGTCGAAGCCATGTACGAAGACATAGCCAAGGCACTACATGGTACCACCAAGGCTCACTACAACGTTGTTATGGGGGACTTCAATGCCAAAGTGGGAGTACAAGAACGCGGCGAAACGAAAATCGGATCCTACGGCGTGGGGCGCCGAAACCACAGGGGGCAAATGCTGGTCAACTTTTTGGAGTCACAGGGGCTCTTCTTAATGAATTCTTTCTTTAAGAAGAAGCCCCAGAGGAAGTGGACATGGCGAAGCCCCGATACTGTGACGAGGAACGAAATAGACTTCATCATGTCTGACAGGAGGTCTGTGTTTAGAGACGTCTCCGTGATCAACAGGTTCAATACCGGCAGTGATCACCGACTTGTACGAGGCACTCTAAATATAGACTTCAAAGCCGAAAGGCGTCGCATGATTAAGTCTACTCTCAGACCTACTGCGCCTCAAATAGCACTAGGGTCCGAAAAGCTCCAACTGGAGCTTCAAAATCGTTTCGATCTGCTGGAAACCGAAGGCACTGTTGACGAGAGAACCGACACAGTGGTCAGAACGCTACAGGATGTGTCTCGAAGGGTGTTTCCCGGAAAAAGCGTAAACAGACGATCTAAACTCTCGCTCGAGACTCTCGAACTTATGAGGCAAAGACGGGAAATGTCATCCACGCAGACGTCTTCGTCAGATGGAAGAAACCTCAACCGGAAGATCCGGAAGCTGGTGCGACGTGACCTCCGATGTTCAAACGCCCGCGCCATCGCGGATGCGATTGAACAGAACATGGGCACCAAAGTATTCGCTCGCCAGCTAGGTAGATCCCATCTGACGAAACTAAAAACTGCGGATGGCAGAACCGTGACCTCAAGATTCGGGATTCTCGAGGAAATTGAGAGTTTCTACAAAGACCTGTACGCGTCACGGATGACTAAACCCACGAGACCCAGTGCTGATGACCACAGAGCCCCACTCACGCGCCATTACACGGAAGACATCCCTGATGTCAACCAGGGCGAGGTCAGAGTGGCTCTCGAGCAGCTTAAGAACAATAAGTCGCCTGGTGATGACGGAATAACCACAGAGCTCCTAAAAGCAGGCGGGACTCCAATCCTGAAAGAGCTAGCGAGTCTCTTCAATTCCGTTATACACCAGGGCCTAACACCTCAAGCGTGGAGCGGGAGTGCGGTGGTTCTGTTCTTCAAAAAAGGTGATAAAGCCTTGCTGAAGAACTACAGACCCATCTCACTCCTGAGCCACGTTTACAAGTTGTTCTCGAGAGTACTCACAAACCGCCTCGCCAGAAAACTTGACGAGTTCCAGCCTCCGGAACAAGCCGGGTTTCGAAAAGGCTACAGCACCGTAGATCACATCCATACTGTTCGGCAGATTGTACAGAAGACCGAAGAGTACAATGAGCCGCTGTGTATGGCGTTCGTGGACTACGAGAAAGCCTTCGACTCCATCGAAACCTGGGCAGTTTTGGGAGCTCTGCAGCGATGTCGCATTGATTGGCGCTACATCGAGGTGCTGAGATGTCTATATGACACTGCCACTATGACCGTCCAGCTCCAGGACCAAAAGACCAACCCGATCGAGTTGCGTCGAGGGGTGAGACAGGGGGACGTAATATCCCCCAAGCTTTTCACCAACGCGCTCGAGGACGTCTTCAAGACGCTGGACTGGACTGGACGGGGCATTAACATCAATGGCGAGTACATCTCACACCTTCGGTTTGCCGATGATATCGTCATCGTTGCAGAGTCGCTGGAACAGCTGAGCGGAATGCTGCACAGCCTGAATGGAGCCTCACGACGTGTCGGTCTCGGTATGAACTTGGACAAAACCAAGATTATGTTCAACGAACATGTCACGCCGGGACCGATTTACGTTGACGGTTCGATGCTCGAAGTTGTTCGGGAATATATCTACCTTGGGCAATGTATCCAACTTGGTAGAAACAACTTCGAGAAAGAAATCAACCGCAGGATCCAGTTGGGTTGGGCAGCATTTGGCAAACTACGTCGGGTTTTCTCTTCGCCTTTACCGCAATGCCTGAAGACGAAAGTGTTCGATCAATGCGTCCTACCCGTTATGACGTACGGTGCCGAGACGTGGACGCTCACAGTTGGACTAGTCCACAAATTGAAAGTCACACAGCGGGCTATGGAGCGAGCTATGCTCGGCATCTCTTTGAAGGATAAAATTCGCAACGAGGTAATCCGACAAAGAACCAAAGTTACCGACATAGCTCGCAGAATTAGTAAGCTGAAGTGGCAATGGGCTGGTCACATCTGCAGAAGGACCGACGGCCGATGGAGCAGACGTGTCCTGGAGTGGAGACCACGACTCGGTAAGCGTAAGGTAGGGCGGCCCCCAGCTAGGTGGACCGACGACCTAAAAAAGGTCGCTGGGGCGCACTGGATGCGGAAGGCGGAGGACCGTGTGCTATGGCGCGTGTTGGGAGAGGCCTATGTCCAGCAGTGGACTGCGATAGGCTGATTGAGTTGAGTTGAGATATAATTTATGACAAAACCATATTATTAAACACATCTTGTAAATTAATACTGTATTTTTTGGCAGTTATTTGTCTATAAATGCCAACAAAAAATGGTTTCATTTACACCTCTTTTTCATCAGTTTTTGAGGGAGGAGGATTTTTTGAGCCGTAATAGAAACCTGGCGTAACTTATCACTGGGCAAGTTTAAAACTTAGTTGTAGACAATAAGGTGTAAATTGCAAAACAAACACGCTTCAAGTTAAGTCATTCTGCCACTGTGGGTGCGATATGTATGTACATATATGTCCCGATACTGGGCACGGGTCAGAGCTAAAGGTAGAGTACCTAGGGCTAAGGGTACAGAAGTATGTTTTGATTCTCACACACTGGCATAATGCAGATCAGATATGCCTTTAGAATTTCTTCTAAGTCATAGGTTAAGATAAATTATACACAAAAACAAATATTCGTATGTCTGGCACAGACCAAATGCACATTTTTGACCAAAAAGTTGTGCTGATATCAAATTGTCCTGGGATACAAAGCTTTAACTTCTGGCTTAGCAGTCAGTTAATAACATAATTAAGTCTTTTGTTGTTTATTTTATGTATTAATGCAAATGTAATAAGTATTTCTTTAATTTGATGATATACGTAGGTTTTTATGTCGTTTTAATATAAGATTTAATAAAACTTTTTTTTTTATAACGAAGGCAATTAAATTTTATGAAATAATTTTCATTTTAATTATATAGGTGTACCTAATTAATTATTTGGGCCATTAAAATACTCAAATGATTAAAGACGCAGAGTTCTGAATAGGTATTGTTAACAGTTTCCGACCTAAACTGCGGTAATTCTTATACTGAAATGCCTACAGGAAGTGAAGTTAGGCACGATTCGAAAATAAATGTATTTTGAGGAGAAAGAAAATGGCTAGCTTTAACACTAAGGCCGCATATTCTCTACGGGCGAAGGAGTATTTCTTTCGGCACGTATTAGGTCTCAATTATGCGTATATTATGTAGGTACTTCTGACCAACCTCGGTCGCAAATAAATTGCGCAGGAGACTTTTTAATGCATAAATATATACATAATCATATAACCAATCTTTATTTCTTCCATCAGATGGGTGCTTTTCGAGGCATAGAAATCTCTCGATGTATTTTTATGAGGCGATAACCCATCTCCAAATTAAAGGCTAAAATCGGCTTGGCAGATCTGCGATAAAGCTAACTAGCGTAGCTTTATCGGAGATCTGCCTATACTTATTTTATTATACGTAGGTACTATTTTTATTAGTGTACAAGCCATTATAAAAGAAAACATCTTTTGGTTGCTAAGTATGTTATGTTCCGTCGCTACCGCAGACAAGTCTCATAGGAACCCATAAAGACTAATAAGTTCCAGCAAGTGAAGAGCTACTAATATACTTTCCAAGTTAATGTTGGTACCTACTAACAATTTAATATGTTACTATAATACGACATAATATGACACGACTTAGGCCGGGGTTAATAATAATATTAATACTATAATTTTTCAGGTTAGAGACAGAATTCCCAAAAACTTAAACGATGTAGAAATCGACCTATGTTCCAAATTCCAGCTTCATAGATTTCGTAGTTGTAATGCGTCGATAGTCAGTTAGGACAAACGATTTTATAAACCAAGTATACTTCTTAAGAATTTTCTGTTATTTTTATCTTGCCTCTTAATTGGCAAACAAGGCGCCTGATGTAAAGCAGTTACCGTGGCCAGTAGACGCCTGCAATACCTGCGACTTGCGTTTTGCTAACCTTTTTTTACATTATGGCTTTAAAATGTAAGTTGTATCCCCAAGGATACCAGGATAAGATAACATTAGAGTGTAGTTGATCGTCCTGTTCAATGGATGAGTAATAAGGCGTTTTTATACGAATATCTACAAGTATTGATTGGTCAATATACGAAGATATTTTTATCCATTCATTAATTAATACACTAGACTCGTTGCGGTAGTAAAAACTAGTTGCGTACACGGCGCATGCGACATTGCATGATAAAAGACTGCACGTGTAGCGTTGTGGTTGACCTCGCTACTGAGAATGCATTTTGTAAATTCTATCCCTTCACAGGACAAAGAAAAAAACTAATAGTTATTCTTTATGTCCGAGTCATTAGCAACACAGTAGTAAATAATAGTATTAATATTTTGAGACAACTCACACACCGCCATCATTCTGATCTCAAACTAGGCAGGGCTATGGCAACCAGACAATCCTACTCCAGAGTTCGAATTTGTCTACCGCTTGTTTCCGTCTTTCTCTGTAGTAGGAGCTCGGATGGCACAGTTGGTAGTGCACTGGACCGGAACCCGAGAGGCGCAGGTTCGAGTCCTGCACCGGGCTCGTCTTTTTCCATATTGCTTTAATATTTAGGTATATTTGAGCTGATTGCATAGCAAAAATGCGAAAAATATTTAATAATTAGTAAACATACTTTTATATTTATGAATACATACATATTATAGATAAATAACACCCAGACACAGAACAAACATTTATGCTCATCACACAAAGATTTGTCCTGGGTGGGAATCGAACCCACGACCTCCGGCGTAGCAGTCAGAGTCACTAACCACTAGACCAACAGGCCAGTAAAAAATAATGTAGTAGATTTTACGAGCGAGTAAACGCCTGTTGGAGTATTTAATAATAATAATAAATCATTTATTGCGTCAAGTATGGTCAGTTACATAGATGTTACAGTTCATTGGTTTAACATATTTGGCCGTTACACAGCATGTAAAATTGTAGTTTAAACTAATATAGGTACTACTGGCTCTATTATATAATAAAATAAATTAAATAAGTTACTACAGAATGGCCTATGGGCCTTGTGCTAAGGCTCAAAGTCACCCAAAGAGCAATGGAGAGAGCTATGCTTGGAGTTTCCCTGCGAGATCGAATTAGAAATGAGGAGATCCGTAGGAGAACCAAAGTAACCGACATAGCTCGAAGAATTGCTTCTATTAAGTGGCAATGGGCTGGGCACATAGCTCGCAGAACCGATGGCCGTTGGGGCAGAAAGGTTCTAGAGTGGCGACCACGAACTGGAAGACGAAGCGTGGGCAGGCCTCCAACAAGGTGGACCGACGACCTGGTAAAGGTTGCGGGCAACCGATGGACAAGGTCTGCTCAGGATCGAGAGTTGTGGAAATCCTTGGTGGAGGCCTATGTCCAGCAGTGGATGTCTTTTGGCTGAGATGACTACAGAATACTACAAGCAAATTACTATGTTTATAGTACGTAGGTACTTATATTTGTTTATGTATTAATCTGTATATATAAAGGGCAACCGTTACTGACTGATTGACTGACTGATGTATCAACGCACAGCTCAAACCACTGAACGGATTGCGCTGAAATTTTGCACGCGGATAGTTATTATGACGTAGACATCTTTTTTTTTTTTTTTTTTTTATACTACTTGGGTGGCAAACAAGCATACGGCCCGCCTGATGTTAAGCAGTATCCGTAGCCTATAGACGCTTGCATTACCAGAGGTATCACTTGCGTGTTGCCAACCCTTTTTTTTTACACCAGGGCTTTAAGATGGAAGTAACCCTGGGATAGGAATACGTTTCTTTCAAAACGCATTCCTAAATGAGCGTTGGAGACCTGTACTCACACACAGGAACACAACTACACCGCTGTGTGTAGTCATTTGGCTGTGGTCTTCTGTAAGGTGGAGGTCCTTCGCCAGTCGGGCTTGCTCGCTAGTATGGTGCCCTGCCTCTGCTAAGAAAGGATTTTTAAAAATTCACTCTCTTAAGGGGTAAAATAGGGGCTGAAATTTTGTATAAAAGTCCGTTAATTTCAAAGTTAGGATCTTAAAATTTTGTGTTTAGGCTATCGATTAAACCGACATCTACGCGGGCGAAGCCGCGGGCAGAAGCTAGTTATTAATATTTGTAATGTGTTAATTACTGTGTGTGAGATGCACATTGCTCATTTTAGGACGCGTTTTCAAGGAAAATATGTTTTCTTTTCCCAGATATACTTCGTCACAAAACCCTGATGTTACTTTTAAATGTTTCAATCAATCAATCAATCAGCCTATCGCAGTCCACTGCTGGACATAGGCCTCTCCTAACACGCGCCATAGCACACAAATTTTAAATGTTTAATTCTATTCAATTCCTCTTGTTGCAAGCGTTTTTTTTTATACTACCAAGGTGGCAAACAAGCATACGGCCCGCCTGAAGGTAAGCAGTTACCGTAGCCTATGGACGTTTGCAACACCAGGGGTGTTACTCACGCGTTGCCGACCCTTTAAAGACCTTATAACTCCTTTCTTGAAGAACCCCATGCTATAGTCTCTTGGGAAAACCTCGGCAGGGAGCTCATTCCACAGCCTAATCGTACGTGGTAAGAAATTCCTCGGTATGCTTGTTTATGTTCCAAGTAGTATAAAAAATCCGCTTCACGCTAAGCTCTTTCAAAGTTAAAGCCTTAGCAAAATCAGATAAACTTATCTTCACTGTAGGTATTCACAAATAATACTTACGAGTACCTACAAAAGTAAACGAAAAAGGAATGTTCGAAAATTGAATATTTGTATAAAGTACATTACATACATACTTAAGTATGTATTCTATACAAATATTTAAATAAAGAATAGATTATTGTGAATATGTGATGTGTACTTGTAAAGAGTATCTATAAATTATTAAGTACGAAGTCTTTTTTTGATCGTTCGTTATTGTATAAAATTCTAATTAAGATCGAAAATTAATCGCTTTAATGACGTCATGGTACGACCACTCATAAAACACTCATTACCTCGTTATACAAAGTTTTGATAAACTCCGAATTTGTTTCTGCATATTTGACGTAGCCTAGCGCTTCCATATTTGGGTTAATACCGCAAAATTGCACTTTAGTTATGACACGTGCCTCATAATAATTGTATCACAATAACTCCACAAAATACATTGTTCTCTACTATATTTCTGAAAGGCATAGTAAATTACTTTTATGTTTTTAGAAATGGAATATTTAGTCATTTTACCGTAAATTACATATGGCTGCCACGTCACGAACACCTTTATAATGGACTAGTTATTGCCCGCAGCTCCGCCCGCGTGTATGTCGGTTATCGCTGTAAAAAGTAGCCTATGTGTTATTCCAGACCATAATATATCTATGTATCAAATTTCATCCAGATCCGTTCAGTAGTTATTACGTGAAAGAGTAACAAACATCCATCCATCCGTCCGTACTCACAAACTTTCACATTTATAATATTAGTAAGGATATAATATTAGCAAGGATGACGTCTAGTAAAATCATGCATTTTTACTAAGACTTTTATTTTTTATTTCTTAAATTTTGCTTGATTTGCTAGAAATGCTGGTTTGCAAAAATAAACGTCTTAATGTTTGCCACCAAAGTAGTAATAAAAAAACTTAATCTTGTGATCATGCAACGTACTCTAATATCTTATTTATTCTGTGTACAACTAATATTAACTTTAATGTCGCTTTGCAAATCAGCATTCGCAAAGGGTGTAGCGGGATAGTCTTAGGAAAAGTGCCCCCAAAGCCTGGACTTCGTATCTACTACCAAACGATACCTTATATAGAGCGTGTACAATGTCTACAGTTTCAACCCCCCACTACCCCCCAATCGGCTACGACACCCAATTGTATCTAAAACTGTATTATTTTTTTTCACTGTATCTATGCAACTGACTGATCTCAAACTTTGTACAAATATTGCTGTGACATAAAGTAATACTACAAAAAATCAAGAGCTCTTGACGACACCTACCTTTGAAAAAAATTAAGAATAAAAAATTGAAACACCCTGTAATGTGACTTTCTTTGGTGGTACAAACACAGTTTTTTTTTTCAAACATGCACTGACATTCAACCTACGTGATCCTCAAAATTCGCTAATCTATCAAAGGTGGAACACTGGTAAATAAATCAAAGACTGAATACGAATTTATTTTATAACTAGCAACTAAACATTTTTACTTATGTAATCGTACTTGAATTATTCTAAATAGGTTCTTAACTATGAAAAAAATAATGACTAAATTAAAAAAAAAACTAATCTTATTACCCATACCTACTTAAAAACAAATAATCCATTTAATAATCCTCAATCCTCATCACTATCTTCGTTAATAACAATAGATATATCTTGGTTACAATCAAATATATTGGTCAGCAATTTTACTTTTTATTATTTTGAAATAAGAACGTGGGCTATGCAACCTATTTAGAATAATTCAAGTACGATTACATAGGTAAAAATGTTTATTTGCTAGTTATAAAATAAATTCGTATTCAGTCTTTTATTTATTTACCAGTGTTCCACCTTTGATAGATTAGCGAATTTTGAGGATCACGTAGGTTGAATATCAGTGCATGTTTGAAAAAAAAACTGTGTTTGTACCACCAAAGAAAGTCACATTACAGGGTGTCTCAATTTTTTATTCTTAATTTTTTTCAAAGGTAGGTGTCGTCAAGAGCTCTTGATTTTTTGTAGTATTACTTTATGTCACAGCAATATTTGTACAAAGTTTGAGATCAGTCAGTTTCATAGATACGGTGAAAAAAAAAAATACAGTTTTAGATACAATTGGGTGTCGTAGCCGATTGGGGGGTAGTGGGGGGTTGAAACTGTAGACATTGTACACGCTCTATATAAGGTATCGTTTGGTAGTAGATACGAAGTCCAGGCTTTGGGGGCACTTTTCCTAAGACTATCCCGCTACACCCTTTCTCAGTCCAAATTATTCACAAGATCAGCCAAAAAACTATTTTATATTTTACATAAAAGTGTACTTATAAATCGTGGAGCGAATAGAGCTTTTTTGCCAGTACCGAAGTTGAAAGGCTTAAAAATGAACAGTATGAATTATTACTTTACTGTGTTCCTCTTCTCATAAAAGTAGTTAAACCACAAGAGATGTACATTATAGTACAAGTATGTATATAAAGAAGGCAAACTAATGTAATAAATAAAAGCCTTGCAGTTTTAAAATGCCGTTATGTTAATAGCTAACTTTTTCTTTGCGTAGTACCAGTCTAAGGATCTCCTTTATGAAAGAGTTAGGAGTTCTTAACACTGTGGTAGTACTTAGGTATAACTATTTTTGTTTAGTTCTTAGGTGGCAAACAAGCTATAGGTCAACCTGATGCAGAGCAGCCACTCTAGACAAGTGGCATACATGGTAGTCGAATCGAATAGAATAGAAAGCTTACCGTAGCCAACGGATGCTTGCAATACCTGCCTCTCTAGACACGATGTCACGATAGGTCAAAAAAGAAAATGTATGGGATTTGACGTAAGTTTGCGACATTATAACGTAAACTTACGTCAAATCCCATACATTTACTTTTGTGACTTTTCGATTCGACTACCGTTTATGCCACTTGTCTAGGAGGAGCTGGAGCATTTCTGCGTGTTGTCGATCCAAAATTGTGAACATTAGTGTTTTGTGATGACAATTTGTGATCTCCGGGATATGCATTCTCTTTGTCTAATCATGAAGTTTAAAATGCTTATCAATTTGTGCTTTTCAAGCAATATATTTTTTAAGGGGGACTTTACAAACAGAATTCACGGACACAAATGATCACTTGGGTAGCAAACAAGCATACGGCCCACCTGATGTTAAGCAGTTGCCGTAGCCTATGGACGCTTGCAATACCAGAGGTATCACTTGCGTGTTGCCAACCTATTGTTTTACACCAGGGCTTTAAGATGAGAGTATCCCTGGGATAGGAATATGTTTCTTTCAAAACGCATCCCTTAATGAGCACTGGAGACCTGTACCCACACACAGGAACACAACTAAACCACTGTGTGTAGTTATTTGGCTGTGGTCTTCTGTAAGGTGGAGGTCCTTCCCCAGTCGGGCTTGCTCGCTTGTATGGTGTCCTACCTCTCTCAAGACACTACACATTTTTTTGACTCGCGTGGAAATCGCAACACGTCACGCAGTTGTACCTGACTAGCGAAAAAATCATTTAAGCCACAGAACCAACAGTGCAGTCAAAGATCTATTTTAATACAAGAAAAATATTATACTTAGGTATATTACAGTTTCATACATATTTATGCCTCATCCATTCATAATTCACCGTAACTCGTATAACCCATGATTAATAACGACGAACTTTTGTAAACACCGAGATATGTTACTAAGGAGTCCTGGAGAAAGCCTATACCATAGTATAAATAAGTAAGTAGTAAAGAAACTATGTTAAAATGTCATTTATTATTTGTTCGTTCTGAAGTTTTGTCCCACATTCCAAAAATATATTAGTATCTCCCATTTTACTATTGAAGTTGTGCTTTTTCCCTAATTACAGTAGTACCTATAATACCAATCTCATATACAAATAATGGTATTTTATTAAAGTAATTGTATTATTGCTCTGCAACAACCATACAATTTATGTGATACGAGGGGGCTTGCGAGATAAGACGCGCTGTACGTATATATACGTTGGCTTATGAGCAAATATACAATAGATTCCCTACTACTTCCTTATTATACTATGCCTATACTATAATGTAGGGAAGAATCGCTCTCTATATAATGGAGACACTATCGCATTATGTCAAAATAAATACCTACCGCTCATAACCCATGCAATAGCGCTAGGCCGGTTTTCGAAATTTGAACGTCCACGGTCTCGGGCGCCCCGACCGCTACGTTGCCAGCCCGTACATATATGCCGACAAAATAGGTCCTGAGCGATAGGTATTTACTTCACCAGATTGCGGCAATGTCCACACTATATAGATATTCTTACACTATGCCTCCCTACTACCTACCGTGTAAGCTTTACACGTGTCCTGAATAACCTCTGAAACTTTACGCATGTATTTTTACACATGGGTAAACTTTCATCGTAATACTGCCACGATATCTTATTTCGCCAAAACACTGTTTGGAAAGAACAGCTAACTTATTGTTTACAAATGTGTATATTATATGAATATGTGTAGTATGCTTTTATATGTCGTTAACCAGCTGTTTTTACCCACGAACGGTTGGAAACGAATGGAGAGGCGGTGTATGCGTATTTGTAAACTTAATTTTTTATAGCAAACAAACGGTGCCCAATAATAACTTGACTATAGCAAGAACTATAAGAACATAAAACGCCATTCAAGAGAGCAAGCCCAACTGGGAAATGACAAAGACAAAGATACTTTATTTGAGAAAACATGTGTAGGTAATAACAGTACATAACTATGATGCATATTATAAGGTGTTAAAATACCTATACCTTTGTAACAACATGTTTGACCAACGCTGGTGTACAAATATGAGCAATAGAAAATTATAGTATTTATTTAATAATTATGAATTCTGTCAATATAATAATCATTCTAATTTATGTCAAATATATGTTATATAATACAATTGGTCAATAATTAAATTATGTATTTTAGTGTCATAAATATAATTAATTAGATAATAATGAATTAAAGATAGATAAAGTTAGTTGATGACCTACAAGTTTCAGAAGACCACAGCCAAATAACTAAACACAGCGGAGTAGTTGTGTTCTTGCGTGTGAGCACAGGTTTCCAGCGCTCATTAAGAGATACGTTTTGAACAAAACGTTTATTATCCCAGGGGTACTTCATCATAAATCCTTGGTCTTATATTTTTTGGGTTGTCGACCCAATTAACACATAGATCTGTTATTGTCAGACTCTAGACTACGGTAACTGCTCACTATTAGATGGGCCATATATGCTTGTTTGCTACTTAAGTAGTATAAAAAATTGATAACTTGCGCTTTGTTCTGTGTCATCTAGATATGATGACGTCCACTGTCAGACGTTTCCACAATGGTCGATTTTAAGCTGTTTGCATCTTGTGCTTCCCTGCAGTTATGATTATGTCATCTGTCCACCTAGTGGAAGGTCGTCCCACGCTGTGTTATCACTGCAAAATCCTTGCGCACCTATCGGTTATCAGTTCATCGAGCAATGTGGCCTGCCCATTACCACTACTAGCTTACTATTACAGCTATGCCACTCACTTTTTAACAGCCTACGTCTCTACAAATCAAAGAAACGAAATTGCCGCGCTGTCGACAACCCTAACGAACCGACAACTAACTGATAACGATGTATATAATTATTACATATTATTTATAGGCGAATACGGCCACTCTATAAAAAATTCAGTAAAGGTCAACGTATACTATAGTTTGTCATTCAAATAACGAATTCAAAATAACGAATTCAAGATTTCAATTTACGTATAGGTTTGTTCAAAATTGTAACTGTTGGTGAATTATTGCGAGTATTTGTACTTTTGAAAGACAACTCCTGCGCTTCATAGCAATTGACAGACACAAAGTACACTACAGACTGATTCTCGGAATAAACATTTATGGATACTTAATAAATAGGTTTGTTTTTTGTGGGAACCGAATTCGGTGTAGTATTAGTGGCGACGTGATCACTGTATTGGGCGAGATATCTTCTGCAGAAATGTTCCCTAAATGAGTAAGCAGTAAGGAAGGATTTTTGAAAATTGATGTTCTAAAAGGGTAACTATCAATTTAACCCGGGCGAAATTGGGCTCCCTGCCCCAATTTCACTTAAAGATTTTATTCAAAACATTGGGAGTGTAAAAGTCTAGTCGCGTGAGTCTAGCTCGCACATCACAGACGTCGTCGCAATGAATACGCGTGCCCCACGTATTCAATACGCCTTCCGATGCACGCGTTGTGCGACACTTAGTCTGTATAAAGCTTTACGTTTCTTGTTAGACTTGGCATTATACAGGTCTGTAATTCCTTTAACAGATGTAGACGTTTAGGTTTGTGATAATGTTTTTATTAGAATTATCTTGTCTGTCTCAGGACCTGCGTGGTTTTGGAACTAGTTGTGAGGTCCTGGGTTCGATTGTCGTATGGAGCAAAGTATTAGTGGGTTTTTTCTTTGAGAAAATTTTCGATAGCAGCACCGAGTCTGAAATTATTTGCTGGAAACGAAAGGTACACCTATCCCTTCGCAATGCTTGCTAAAGGGATCTTTATAAATATAACAGCTAAGTAGGAATATCTATCTACCAATGTTTCTATGTGCATCAGCTGTTGTATATTACTGGGTTTTTCTGTTAAAAAGTTCTCCGTGGCAGGAGTCTGGAATTGTGCCGAGTGTTTGGCAACATGGAATTTAACATGGCTGATGAAAGGGCGGTATCTGTATTATCGTCAATGGAAAGACAAGACTACTGAATCATCAAAATTATACTTTTGAAAAAAATTGTTTTAGGTAGGTATATTAATAAATTTAATTACTCATTCAAAAATTGCAAATATTAAGACAAAGATAAACATATTTTTTCGCTCAGAACACGATTCAAAAGATGTCAGTATACAGCAATGGCCCGATATATTCACTTTTGAAAGGCATACGAAATTAGGCAATTGTTTTTTTTATAGATAAGTAGACAAAACAAACGTGGCTATTCGATAAATGTCACCTTTCATTCATTGCAATTGAGAAGTGGATGTTAGTCCTAGATTTCACTAACTGTTTGCCATCAGGTAAAATGGAGTATTCCTGAAACTCGAGAAGGGTGATTTGTAAGTGCCGTTCGTCTCCGTAATTTCGATCGCACTTTTTAAGCTTTAGGTTAGTCTTTGGAGAATTGCTCAAATCTCAACGATTGCTTTATTGATGTATACTCATTTATACGGCAATGAGTCCTATTCATTCTTGTAAACTTTACAAGAGAAATCTAATTGCATGATTGGGTCAGTGGCTTAAGAGGTTACCTCACCATTTACTGCAGTATGGCGGCGTGATGTGGGTTCGATCTCCATACGGGACCAAAATTTGTGCGATTCACAAATGGTTATTCCTAATCTGGGTGTACTTTGTGTCCGTGTATACGTGTCGGGATTATTCCCTAGTGCAGCGGGAGTTGAAAAAAAATCCCTAAAATTGTTAAAGTAACGAGAGACAATTTTTAAGGTGCACATAGCAGTCAACTTCGCTACATTTTTAGTAAAAATCTTCTATAGGTAAATAGAAATATTTTTGTACAAATTAGTTAGTAATAAAATAATTCAATAACAAAATATCCTGACACTCCAGACAACCTTAAAAATGCATGACGTGCGTGTCTAAGAATGCGTTTAAAAATAAACATGTCCCTACCCCAGGGTTACCCCGTCACAACACCCTGATTTGTAACTAACACCAGCGTTTTGCACAAAACCGTAGTGTATCCATTACAAACCGGAGGTATCTTGTTTCTCTGGGTAACACGCGAGTCCCTCAGGCTTGCAAACGTCTATAGGCTACGTTAATTGCCAGATATTTATTTTCCACATAAGAAGTATAAAAGAGCCTAAGTTAAATAAATAAAGACTACTCTTTCTATAAGCCCACTCGGCCATCAACCGAGTGGGAAAGTAACTGCCTTGCACGCAAGATGAGTTCGATCCCGGATGGCAGTACCAATGTGAATTTATCAAATATATGTACTTATTAAATGATTCGCCATCTGTTAACGGTGAAGAAAAACATCGTGAGGAAACCCTCCTGTCTTAGAAGAAATTCTAAAGACATATCAGATTTACCAACCCGCATTAGGCCAGGTGTGTGAATTAAGGCATGAACCTTCCCTCTCTCTCTTGATAGAGGAGAGGAGACCTGTGCCCAGCAGTGGGACATATATGGGGGTTACTATTACTCTTCCCATATAAAATACTAGCGGCCCGTCCCGGATTCGCACGGTTGGACATAAAGAATTTTAGGGCTCTTTTTTTACACCTTAGGTTACGTTTTTTAAGTTTTAGTAAGGATCCCTAATCTTTCCTAGCAATAAATATAGCCTATGTCACTCAGGGTGAATGTAGCTTTTCAATGGTGAAAAATTATTGAAATCGGCACAGTAGTTTTGAGTTTATTCATTACAAACATACAGACAGACAAAAATACAAATCATTCCTCTTTATAATATTAGTATAGATATAGATTTACAGGTGAATGTAACAATGAAATTAAATAAAACTCTGCGTATTGATTTTAGCTAGATCAAACGAAATAATATAGATAAGCTTGTTACCTGCCTGTCCCTTTTCCCGTAAAAATACTAGAAAAGGAAAAAGAAAATTGAAAACGTGTACACTATAGATTAATACATACCTCTAGTTTATCTAGGATCTCTGAGATCTTTTTGGAGGTCAGAGGGATGCGGAAAAAATATACAATATAGTTTGATTATTTTTAGTAGCGATATTGTGGCTGTGAGTTGCTTTATTAATGAAAACAAAACAACTTAGTCGTACGCGGAAATTCCTGTGAAACCGTACGGTACCTACGGAGCGATTGAGGATCTAAGATGTGAGACTTGTTGCCGGTGGCGAAATATTTCCTGACTCTCTAGACAAGTGGCATAAGCGATAATCGAATCGAAAAGACAAAAAAGCAAATGTATGGGAATTGACGTAAGTTTACGACATTATATCGTTGACTTACCTCAAATCCCATACATTTGTTTTTTTGACTTTTCGATTCGACTATCGTTTATGCCACTTGTCTAGAGGCTCAGGTCTAAGTCATAAGACTACAATCAAAACCAAAATAAGGGCATTACTGCCGCGTTACCAGGCCATTTTCTTTGCCTAGGGCTTTAAGATGGAGTATCCCTGGGATAGGAAAACGTTTCATTCAAAACGCCATCCCTAAATAAGCGCTGGAGACCTATACTCGCACACAGGAACACAACTTAACCGCTGTGTGTAGTTATTTGACTGTGGTCTTTTGTAAGGTGAAGGTTCTTCTTCCCCAGTCGAGTTTGCTCGCTAGTATGGTGCCCTACCTTTCTTATAAGCTAGCTATACCTGATATTGACTGCCTTGGTGGTCCAGTGGGTGCAGTGTAACAACTTTGTGTGACCCACAAAGAGTTATTCTGAGTCTGGGTGTAATTTGTGTCCGTTAATTGTATGTTTGTAAAGTCCCCTGCAACACAGAGCTTGTTCTCTAGTGCGGGCGTTGTCTTAAAAAAAAAAAGGTAAAAGTCGCATTAAGGAAGTCATGGTAAGGCCCCTGTAGTGTACAAGAACACAACTTCACCACTACACCACTGAGTGTAGTTATTTTGCTGTCTTCTGTTGTAAGGTGGTCCTTCTATAGTATTGTTTTTTTGCTCATAGTGTTCTGCCTCTACTAAAAATGTTATTATATTCGAAAAAATATATCTTTAATTTTATCAAACGAACAGAAAGATAAACAACCATTTATATAATATAATAGTGTAGATAATACGATTACGTCATTGGTGTGGGAGTAAGAAGGTATTCAACACAAGTGGAATGGGCCATAACGTCTCTCGTATCATTGCGACCTTTAGGTACCTATGTATTGTGTCGGCAGTAGCATAGTATACAGAGTAGGTAGTAGCGAATCTCTTCTATATTTGCCTACAAGAATAAAAATAGGAGCCATTCCCGTTTGAGCATGTTGTAGAGCACCTATGATTTGAGCACCAATAGGTTTATTAACTTGGTGCTCATAGTGGAACGAGAAAATATATTTAATTTATTCATTTTTGATCACCGACAGTAATTTCTAGTGATGGGATGTATATTTTGACAATGTTTTTAAATAAAATGTATTGATAAAAGTCAGTAGTATTTATATTGATCACTCCTTTTCTTTACTAGTAGCCTGGTAAAAATCCTTTGTTACCGGATGTCTCCTACTTATAATCTACCCTTATAAGTAGGAGACTTACCCATATCTACCCCATGCCAAATTGTTTAGTCTAAAACTTGAAGATCCTAAATTTTAAACTGAAGAACTTTCATACAAACTTCCGTTTCCTATTTTACCCCCTTAGAGGGTTTTTTTTAGAATCCTTTCTTAACGGATGCCTACGTCATAATTACTATTTGCGTGCTAAATTTCAGCCCATTCTGTGGTTTGAGCTATGCGTTGTTACATCAGTCAGTCAATCACGCAGTCAGTAACGGTTACCTTTTATATGTATACTAGTTGTTGCCCGCGGCTTCGCCCGCGTAGATGTCGGTTATCGCGTTTAAAATATATACTATTCCCGACTATAATCTATCTCTGTGCCAAATTTCATCCAGATCCGTTTAGAAGTTTTTACATGAAAGAGTAACAAATATCCATACATTCTTACAAACTTTCACGTTTATAATATTAGTAAGTATACACCAGAAGAAAATTGCCGACAGCTCATACGCCCGCAACGTTTCTAGTATGTACTTGTACGCTCTGATTCAATTGGTATTTAATTTGACATTTTGGTTCCACAGCTAGGCACTGGTCTCCTTTCCTCTATCAAGAGAAAGAGAAGGTGCAGGCCTAAACTCACACTCACACGCTGGCCTAATGCGGGTTGATGAATCAGACATGTCTTTAGAATTTATTCTATGAAGGTTTCCTCGCGATGATTTCCATCAACGTTAGCAGACGGTAAATCATTAGATTAGTACATATAAATTCCACAAAGTAAAATTTTCATGGGTACTGTCATTCGGAATAGAACCTCTTGCGTGCAAGTCGGTTACTTTCCCACTCGGCTATCACCGCTTCCAGTGGAGTTTCTTTACTACTTACTTATTTGTACTATGACAATAGTGTAGAGTAGTTTGTATAAACTTGCCACCATTTTGGACGATTCTATGAGCAGCTAAAAATAAGTGAAAGTAATATTTTACTTTTCTTGTATTTGAATGACAGTTACTGTGGGTGGTTAGTGGTTTAAGTGGTCACTGGGCGGTGGTGCTGCAGCGTGCTGTGGGTTCGATCCCAAAAAAGGTTTGATCTATAAATTATTGTTTGATGTCTGTGTTTTTTATACTACTTGGATGGCAAAGGTGGCAAGCATACAGCCCACCTGATGTTAAGCAGGTACTGTAGCCTGTGGACGCTTGCAATACCAGAGGTATCACTTGCGTGCCGACCAATTTTTTTACACCAAGGTTTTAAGATGAAATTCCCCATTTGCAAAACCCTGGAATAGGGAAAAAAATCTTCCAAACGCATCCCAAAATGAGCCTTAAAGACCTGTACTTACACACAAAAACACAACTACACCGCTGTGGCTGTGGTCTTCTGTAAGGTGGAGGTTGTTCCCCAGGTGGTCTTGCTCGCTAGTATGGTGCCTTCGTATTTTTATTTAAACACAAAAACTACTGGGCCTATTCAAAAGATTTAAAGCTACATCATCATCAAGTAAGTAAGTAAGGCTGTATTTTATTTATTTTTTAATTAAGGACTCTTATGAAAACTTAATAAATGTGAATTGTATTATAAAACTAGTGTATTATAAAACTAATACAATATTTGCATCGCTTAATTCCAAATATAAACCAAAACAGCCTGAAATAAAGTCATAACTCGAAGATTATGCAATTATGCAAGAGCCGTATTGCAGCAGACAGGGCATTGCCTCTGGGACAGTAAGTACGTAACCCAAATATCCTCGATTTTACGACACTTGGGGAAACAGCTGGTACTTCCGGCTTTTTGCTGGACTAAGTAATAGCAGTCAGAGGTTATATCTGAATGTTGAATGATTTATGTCACGTGAGGTCAAAGATTTTTATTTTTTGGCCTTAGAGTCTCTTGTCAAATTTTCTCGTGGCGAACAAAAGAATGACAGAATTTTGAGAAAAACAAAAAAGCGACGGAAATTATTTTCTTTGGCGTACCTACATTCGAAATAGAATACTTATATTAATATTAGGAAAATATTTTATGTATCGAAAAGTTATTTCGATACTTAGAATATACTTCATACCTATAAGCAGTACCTGAATAAATAATAAAAAATAATGTATCATAATACTATTGAAAAACGTATCAAAACTATTTATAAAACATCTACGTTTTGAAATGCAACAATGAATCAAAATTTCAAAGTCAATCAACGGAATCATTTTCGTTTTGCGAGCACAGACATACACAGGCAGAATTTTTATATTCACTACTAGAGGTCAAAGTCAAACTTATTTATACACATTTCATTTACATCATATTACGCATGACACTTATGAACTTCATAAAAATCCAATATATGTCAGTATATTTTTCTACACCCAATTTGCTGACAAGGGTAAAGGCGCGAGAAAACTCTGGCCACCAAGTACCAAGGTCGCCAAATGGTCGAATATTCGACTGGAATCACTGGAATTAATTAAATTTGATTTTTAAATTTTGTATTAAACTAGGGAACAAATCCTGTGTCGCGGCGAACTTTACAAACATACAATTAACGTACACAAAGTACACCCAGACTCGAGTCAACCATTTATGGATCACTGTCCCTGTCTATTGACAGGCAATCTATTGAGAAGGTATGGTATTCCTTACCTTCTCAATAGATTGCCTGTTAAAATAAGAAAAGAGCATAAAAAGGGTAAATTTGCCAAATTAATAATGCAATTTTACCACGACAATATATAAATAATGTAAAAATGTATCTGCACTACCAGTGTTTAACTTTAAGCTCATTTGTACGGACCGTTCCCACAGACAAACTGTGAAAATAGTTTTGTGGGGCTGTGTATAGATATAAGATTAAATGTAAAACTTTTTCTTAATAAATATACATACACACACATAATACGGTCTGCACTTTTGTGTAGTCTGCGCTATTTAAGTATCCATATCCTTCCTTAATATAATAAAAAATATTTATATTCTTAACATACTTAATAAAGTGTTTACAGTAATGTGAACACAAATCATTTTTTTATTTATCATTGAAATTTTGTTCTAATAAAAATATTGATTAGATGGGCACGGAATGCTTAATAGTATAAGTATAGGGCACTCAATCAAGTATATATATATATATATATATAATCTAAGTACGGCAGTATGGCCGGCCCAAGTCGTACCTGATAACAGACGGCTTGAGCTTGCAATTTGCTTGAATTAGACCAATATTCATGGCTATTAAGCAATCACAGACTATCAGTAGACTGGATACAAGCCCACACTAAGCCTTTTATATACTATACTAGCTGTTGCCCGCGGCTTCGTCTGCGTGAATATCAGTTATCGCGGACGAAGCAATTAACGGACACAGGGTTATGGGTTCGATACCCACGCGGGACAAAAATTTGTGTGATCCATAAATTGTTGTCCCGAGTCTGGGTGTACTTTGTGTCCGTTATTTCTATGTTTATAAAGTCCTCCCCGACGCAAGGCTTATTTCTTAGTACGGGAGTTGTCTTTTATTTTTAAATGGAATATTTAAAACATATTTTGACTGCTTTGGTGGTCCAGTGGCCGCAGTATGCGCCTGCTGTGCACGAGGTTGTACGTTCGATTCCCACACAGGACAAAAAATTGTGTGGCCCACAAAGAGTTGTTTTGACTCTGGGTGTAATTTTTGTCCGTTAATTGTATGTTTGTAAAGTCCCCCGCGACACAGAGCTTGTTCTCTAGTGCGGGAGTTGTCTTTTTAAAAACAGAAACAGAAAATAAAAGCTTACAACTAAATAAAGATAAAGACGGAACAGTATTTTTATATAGGTAGTACCTAATTATTGATTATTTTCAATATCGGTTCAGTAAATTCAGAGATTACTCCGTACAACGTCACAAACTCACTAACTTTACCTCTAATAATATAGTATAGATAATTTATTCACAAAAGCTCTCGAATATTCCAAACACTAAATATAACACACAAAATTGTTCCCGGGATGTAGTACGAGTAGCAGCACAATATGTGACACATTTGGTGTTGAACAATTTGCCGTTCTTGTGTTGGTGTTTCACAAAAGTTTTACCAACTAACAATTTCAGTCTCCTTTGTTGTTGATACAACTAAAGTTCCTTAACTTCCTTTAGAGTATAGCAAAATATTATTGACGTATAAATGACAGCCCGAGCTAGTTTTTAATTTTTGAAGTAAAAACTTCTTTAGGCGCATTGAGTGAACTTTGAGTGAGCTTTTTGGGTGAACAAAAATCATGGAACTCGCGTCATCTTCACCGAACGCTTTCATGTTTTTTTTTTTGAAGGATAAATTGACTAATAATAATCAGTTCTAGGTATTTAGAGTGTATAATGTGTTTTGTCTAAGATCGATTATTGTGGAAATCCTTGGGAAAGGCCTTTGTCCTCAAGTGGCCAACTTTTGATTTAGATGTGGATGATTTTGAGTAGATAGATCATTTTCTATCCTAGGGTAACATTTTTTTTTTTGAGGCAGCAACGTAAGTGATGCTTCAGATATTGCAAGCGTCTATAACCTACGGTTACAGTATAGTTATTATACTGTGCTACGGTACTGCTTATCAGCAGGCGAGTTTTTTCACCTAATACGTATACCTATTATTTTTGTAATAAATAAGTGTATTTTATTAATAGACAACGTTCCACATAACTTTAGCTTGCTAGCTTTAGAAACATAATTCACCGACACAAAATACACCCAGACTCGAAACAAACCTTTTGTCTCAGAACTCGAAGTTAAAACAACACTCGATTCGGTGTTGGTGGCGAGACTGGCGAGTTACCTTAATCACCACACCACATGTTAAGTCTATAATATAATCCAACATTTCCATTAGAAGGAGAAACAAGCAAATGTTTCATCAAAACAAACTTAGTCCTCGGGCTTATAATATTTGACGTAACAATTAAGTCCTATAACCGTAAAATGGTTTTATGTACATAATAACTACACTACTAGAGTGGCATGTCCTGGCTTCGTACGGGTGGCAAGCATCATAGATTTTTAGAGGTCTCTTAATTTAAAAAAATAGTAGGCTATTTTTTTTTCACACGCTGAGAATGTATCTTTCTATGGGTAACTAGCATAAAGCCATAGGTAACCTAAAGTCAATCTCTCAAAATGTCAAGAAAAATGGTCTTGCAAAATGTGAAACACCAAAATCATAAATTGTCAAAACCACCAAAATGTCAAATACGTAAAATCGCTCCAGTAGTTTTGAGTGTACTCGTTACAAACTAAAGTTAATCTCTCAAAATGTCAAGAAAACATAAGTTCTTGCAAAATGTCAAACATCAAAATCATAAATTGACAAAATTACCAAAATGACAAATACTTAGTGAATGAAATCGATCCAGTAGGTAGTTTTTGAGTTAACTCGTTACAAACTAAAATACAAAGCTTATAAATTTATAATATTAGTAAAGAAAATGTCAAACATAATATAGTATCACACCTTTTTCTGCGAAAGGAGTAGGCAGGGTTGTATGACACTTGTTGAGAGCTATTTCATTTTAGAGGTCATGTATGTATTGTGTACGGAACATAATGTATTACTTTTCCTATTGTAGCTGATTTGCAGTCCGTTGAAGGGTTTAGATTAAAACATATCGAAATATCTTCATTATACCGAATTTCGGAAAGGTTATAATATCAAGGTATTGTTAAGATATATTGGTAGGGACCGCCTGACCGAATAGATGAAGAGCCAAATTAAAAGTACATTGGTATCGGATACTTACCTACTTTTAATTTCGCCTTTTATATATTTGTTTGAAAAGGTTTCAAGAAGAGTCGACCATTCGAACCAGAAAGCTCACTAGTAGAAGAAGTTAAAAGAGGCAGGGCAACATGATGAGCAAGCCCAACTGAGGAAAGCCCTCCATCTTACAGAAGACCACAGCCAAATGACTACCACAGCAATCTAGTTATATTTCTGTGTGTAATACAAGTCTTAAGCGCTCAATTAAGTATGTTTTGTTAACAAAACATTTTTCTATCTCAGGGATACTTCATCATAAAACCGCGGACTCGAAATTATTGGGTCGTCAACACGCAAGCGATAAGTATCCCCAGTATTGCTAACGTCTAAAGGCAGGCAGACCGAATGCTTGTTTACCACTTAAGTAGTATTTAAAAAAATACTGGAGCTGTCTTTATTCTTTCACACCCATAGTTTGAATCTGACACAATTAGAGAGAGATTAGACAGTCTGGCATCTAAGGACTAACCCCGGCAAGCTTGCTTAACCTTGCAAATCTATCGATCAGCGTGACTACTGAATAAGTAGTCTGTTATATTGACCTTAATATACACACACACCCAAAATACTCATTTCAAAATACCGATTTTTATGGTCGCCTATGAGAGGAGAATATTAACATAATGTCCCATAATGTTTTTCACGGAATCCCTCGTAACTCAATTCTAGAACATTCTTGAAGAACAAAATGTTTTGTCTTATATAAAGTAAACGATCAAGAGAACAAATTACGCAAATATTTTATTCTTGTTACTATTCTGTTCGTGAAGTTGCTCGGATAAAAAGTTTTGTATGTTAATTCACCTCGTAAGACATACAACGTAAAATTTTCATGAAAAGCTCTTCATCGCTTCAGTTATTGGGCGTGAAATGCGAAAGAGTAACAAACATATATCATCATAATATTGACTGGGAAGACATTTATGACCTAAATGGCCAGATTTGTGCCAGTTTTCTGGCTTAACGGTCTCTAGATGGCTCTTTTTAACTCTACACTGTTCGTAGTAAATATCGACTTGCAGCGAGAGAAAAGGAGAAGAAAAATAAGCTCATTAAAAAACAGGTTTATTTTTATGAATAAAATCTCATGAAAATGAATAATATTCTTAAAAAAATATGTTTAAAAACAGTTTAATTAACTCTGACGTTGGCTAGTGAAAATTAAAAAAAAAATAACACGCAAAAGGTTTGCTACGTTTTGATAAAAATAATAAAGTGGCAAATTCAAAGTTGTCGCGTCGCCGCGTTGGTCGGTCATCGGAGGAGGCTGAATGGAGGCCGCCCTTGCCGAGATAGCGCTCACAGAATAAAAGATAAAACTTTATCTGTGAATGGTGAAAATCTGAGCCATTTGTTAAATACTTCATGTATATCTGGTACATTAAATTAGAGGGAAATTTATGTCGCCGAATTAGAATTTCGTTTTAATTTTATACAAAGAGGTTTCTGGTAAAATTTTCTGTTTGAAAATGTAGAATTCAAGATCTAGGCCCAAAATAATTATACTAAGGAAAGTAAGCTGTAGGAAAATTCGCAATGATAATAATATGATTATGAGATCTTAAATTTGGGTTTTGTTTCACAAAAAAAAAACAACGAAATGTTTTTGTGAGTGAAAGTCCAATTCGTTTGAAAAGTTACGAAGTTATGTTATTGCTGCTACTCTTATCAACAAATACGCAAGTCTACTAACTTGGATTAATGTAAAGGTAATTTTTAAACCTAATGCCAATTTTTTTTTTTTGTACTACTTAGGTGGCAATCAGGCATACGGCCTCATAGCCTATAAATTCAAATTAACATAGCTATACCTCGCGGGTTTTTGACCCAAATATTTGTAACACCAGAATTGAGTGATTCCTGTGACTTTATTCTCTTCATATTTAAAATGTTTACACGTTTACTATTACTGCCATGCTCTTGTTGGGTGGTAGCGTAATTATATTAACTGCTTATAATAAACCTTTCTCAATAATCGACTGGCAGTTTGATTAATTAGTCTGGCAGTTTTAGAGATTAACGCGTAGAATAAAAACTAACTTTTCAGCTTTATAAAGTAAAGTTTACATATAAGCTTCAGGCATCTAGCTAAATAGACCTACGTACCTAATGAAAGCTTCTAAAAATTTATTTCTTAATTGTTTATTGTACACACAAATAAACATTAGAATATACTTAATAATAAAAATCATGTACAAAGGCGAGCTTAACTCATAATGAGTTTTCTACCAGCAAACCTTAGAGTGGTAGAGGAGAAGATAAGGTGAGAGAGCAAAAGAGAGAGAGAGAGAGTAATTTGTTTAAGTAAGTAGAATTAAATCTATTCTTACTAATATTATAAAACTGAAAGGTTATAATGCTATAGAGGTGGTAATAAGGTACCTAGTATATATTATATGGTATATATGCTATAGCAGTGTTCCTCAATGTGTGAGCTACGGCGCGGCACACTGATGTATCGTGGTCATAAGTTTGCGTACCTTCCTCTGAAAAATACGATTATCTCTTATACTCGTAGATCCTTACTAATATTATAAACGTGTAAGTTTGTAAGAATGGATGTATGGATGTTTGTTACTCTTTCACGCAAAAACTACTGAACGGATCTGAAATTTGGCACAGAGATAGATTATAGTCTGGAATAGCATATAGGATACTTTTTATCGCGATAACCGCCATCTACGCGGGCGGAGCCGCGGGCAACAACTATAGAAAACATTTGATAGACGGAAAGCATATAAAAATACGCTATAAAGTTTAGGTTTGTTATTTAATATTATTTAAAAAAGTATTTTTCTTGAATGGTGTTCCTCAAGATGCTCAAAAAATTGGTGCCGAAAGAGGAATAGGTACTTCGAAACCATTGGTGCTCAAAAAATTGGTGCCGAAAGAGGAATACCTACTTCTCAAAACTGTGTCGATTATCTAGATGTACCTTGAAAACAAAAAGTTTGCGGAACACTGGTATAGAAGGCACTAAGTGTTGGCAGCTAAGAGGTCTTAGGGATCATCCCTAGTATAAATAATAAAATACGGATGGAACTCGTAGTTTTGCGCAACAGCGAGCTGTGCTTAGGAGTTTTCTTGAAGGATTACTCTGAAATGAGGATCCGACAAAGTTACCTGACTGGTCTGTTAGTTTTGAAACCTACAGAACAAATCTGTGTGTGATGAGCACTATTCTTTATCCTTACTAATATTTTAAATGTGAAAGTTTTTGAGTATGGATGTTTGTTACTCTTTCACGCAAAAACTACTGAACGGATCTGGATGAAATTTGGCACAGAGATAGATTATAGTCTGGAATAGTATATAGGCTACTTTTTAATGACTATAAACGACATCTAGGCGGGCGGAGCCGTGGGCAACAACTAGTATTTAATATTATGAAAGAGTTCTTCAGAAATTACAAATGAACAAAATGAAAATTTAATAGGTAGGTCGATATTTACAAATCTTTTCTCTTTAGAATATAAGCACAGGCTGTTGATATTATTAAGGAAAAAAAATTGTAAGTAATTTTGTTTGTAATAAATAAACTCAAAAACTACTGGACTGTTTTGAAAAAATCTTTTACAAATAGAAAGCTAAATAATCAGCGAGTAACATATGTAGGCTATGCCTACCTAATTTTGAAACATTAAGTGACCCCAACTAAAACTAAATAAATGTCTACTAAACTACCTTGGTATTAGAATTAATTTAAAATCATTTCTGAACTTCAGTTTTACACTACAATTTTGTGTAGGTAAGGTATCCTGAATACCCTAGATGACTAAGTTTAATTTATAGTAAGATTCGTATCTCAATACTAAACTTACCTACTAACAATTTCAAAAATGAATTTTGAGTATAGTAAACCGTTTTCTGCGGGTACTTTAAGTGGAATTTTAATTAATTTTTTTATTTATTTATTTAAATATCATGCACATAGGTACATATGCGGACTTAATGCTATAAGCATTGTACCACAGGTGATGCAGAGATAATCGAAGTAGGTGCAGTTAATGAAGCAAGAAAGACAATTTATCAAATTATATAAATTGAGCGGTATTCGAAAATTTGTCAAAATTTCGAATTGTAAATTAAAACTGGCCCTACACATAAAAGAATGAATGAATGAATATTCGATGAAAATTGAAAAAAGAACCAATATGGTTTTAGTCTACAACAAAGTGTTCCGCATAATTAACTTCGACATAGCATAATGTAGGTAGTTCCAATATTTTGTTTTGGACGAGAAAACTAAAACATACCCTAATTACCTACCTATGCATAAATAAACATGACTCTATTTAGAACGGTGAAGCTACAAACTTATTTATATTGAACGATCGAAAGCGGAACTTTGTATAAAAACCATTGGCACTTTTTTGTCCAAGAGGGTTCAAGATCACCCCCTAAAGTTGAGAGAAGTTAGTTACGCGGAGCGATTTTTATCATCCCATATTTTATTTATTGGAGCTTCAGCCCTGAAGTGACGATGGAGCAGAAAAATATAAGTCCCAGTCAGTTAAGTAAATGTATCGTTTGCAATGCAAAAATAACTACAGTTTCATCTAATAAAATAAATATTTGCTTTTATCGTGTCCGAAATAAAAAATATATTTAATTATTTCATCGCAAATCACATTAAAAAAAACCATAAATCACATTTAAAAATAAAATAAATATTTGATTTTATCGTGTCCGAAAAAAAATTATATTTAATTATTATTTAATCGCAAATAACATTTAAAAAAAAACCATAAATCACATTTAAAAATAAAATAAATATTTGATTTTATCGTGTCCAAAAAAAAATATATATTTAATTATTTCATCGCAAATCACATTTAAAAAAAAACCACAAATAAAAATATTGAAGTAGGTACCTGCTGTATAAATAATATCTTAGCTATCAACAATCACTTAAAGCATTATTTCAACACGGAACAAAAAAATAATTAGTGTTAGCTAGTTCATATTTATACTTAATTATATATGAAGAAATCGATAATAAATTAATTTACTTACAGGTATAGTAGTAAGATTGACACCAGTCAAGGTAAACCACACAAATATAATCGACACAGTTTATTTAAATTAAAAATTCCAGCACCTGAATACGTACAACAAAATGTTTATTCTCAATTTATAAATTCACTACACACAAAACAGAATTGTCCAAATTCACATCAAATATCACAACGAAAATATTTTGTACCTGTTCGGAATTTTAATGCACGAACGAAATTCGAAGTTCGAATTACGAATTCACGTATATGGTACGGCGTGTTAGGCAACACGCGTGCGTCTCGGCGCACAGACGAACTCGGACTGTCCGGCGTTTCAAGAGCTGCCTGTTCAACCGAGTCATTAAAGGATGAGGAGCTGTGAGGACTGAATGAGACTGCTATTATTTAATAGATCTGTGGACCATTCCAGTGTGTAACGGATAACTTTGTAAAACCTGTTTTCTATTCTTGTTTAGTATTCTACTTATTTGCATAGCTTGTGCGTTATTTGCTGCGTACTCCAAGAATTTATTGATGTTATTATAATGATGTAAATAAAAAATTAAACGTAGCGTTTTTAACGTATGCGTTTTTTAAATAAGTTGTTTTGAAAGGTGATCGGTGAAGGGCGTGTCAAAAGGAACATCTTACTTAAGCGGCTAATGGTCATTCGAGGTCTGATCGTAAAATTAAAAGGCTATAAGAATACAAGTATTGCAAGATAGCCACAAATGGTCAAGTGACATATTTAATTAAAGTACTTCTTTTATAGCGTAGTAGTATGTGATCAAGTGGTAGTGTCAAACTGATTTGAAATCAATAGAAAAAACCTCTTTACATACCCAATATCGAATGAAATGGGAGTTGCTACATTGAAAGATATTTTTAAGTAATTAAACAGAATAACAGAGACCTTTATTACAATGTAGACAGGCTTTTCGTAAAGAACCTTTTGAAAAGCCCTTAGCGTTTCATTTGTTAATAAGTAATCAGCCTGTAAGTCCTATTTAAACCAAAGACAATCGAATTTAAATTGAGCAGTAGCTCGGTATCAAATAACCCACAGTAAATACTTTGTTCAACAAAACATTGTTTGTTAATAAATTAATTCAAACAAAAACAAAATTATTTTCACGGGGGAACCAGATAATTTCGGCTTAACCGATTAATTTAAACTTCGAACTGTTAAATTAGTACTACAACAATAAGTTTTGATCAAACAAATTATTAACAAAACAAATAATTTATTAATAAGACAGGTAGGCACTATGCAAACGAGCAAGCCCAACGGGGAAGGACCTTACTGCTTAACTACATATGGTGCGGGTGTGTTTGGTTACCCATTATACGACACCCTAGTGTTACAAGATGTAGGCTCAGTAACCTGGTATAGCAAGCGTCCATTGGTCAACCATTAGATAATATTAGGCTTGTTTTTCACTGTAGTAGCGCAGTATAAGAAACTCTTTACTCTTATAAAAGAGTTCGTTAGACTGTGGTAGTAGTATAAACTGTAACTTGATGTATGCTAGATGAATCTGCAAGGTTAAGCAAGGTTGTCGCTGCCAGTTAGAGCCGGCTTTAAGGGGGTGCCGCGGTAGGGCGACGGTCAAAGCTAGGGTGCAAAGCTTGAAAGGGCGCCAAAGACGCCCTTGGCTGGTGCCTTTTTAAGTTAAGTCAAGACCAAGAACATAAAACGATCAAGACAAACTTAATCAAGCTTACTATGTCGGACGTACCATCAATTTGGGGAAGAGGGGGGGAGGGCGTAGATCTTCGCCCAAGGGCGCCAGTAGCGCTAAAGCCGGCACTGCTGCCAGTCAGCTCCCTGCCGAGGTTTTACCAAGAGACTATAGCATGGGGTTCTTCAAGAAAGGAGTTATAAGGTTTTTAAAGGGTCGGCAACTCGTGAGTGACACCCCTGGTGTTGCAAAAGTCCATAGGCTACGGTAACTGCTTAACAGCAGGCGGGCCGTATGCTTGTTCGCCACCTTGGTAGTATAAAAAAAGTCTCTAAATGGGTGACCATTTTCTTAACAGCCTATTATAAGTTTAAGTGGCAAAAATAAAAACGACTTGCATCGCGCGTCGTGTCATCTTTGAGCCGTGAACTAAGCGCGCCAATGTATTTATGCTGGCAGTTATTTATCGTTTGGAAACGTGAAATTGTGTTTTATTGACCGGCACACTGGTGTGTGCAACAACACCACCACAGGTGTGCACTATAATTATGCTCTGATTGGCCGCCATGACCGACGCGACGACGACAAAGTCATATATTAGTAAAAAAAATGATGCAAAGGCAATAAAATACAGTAAGTTTAGGCGGCAAAAGTTGTAATGACTTGCGTCGTGTCATGCTTGAGCCTTGAGTGCTTGAGACCTTGAGCCTAGTACGCCAATACTGGTGGGTATAATCTCCGTTAAGATTGGCCACTAAAATCTGTTAAAAAAGAAAATTATGCAAAGGCAATAAAATAAACAGCCTAAGTATGATAAGTTTAGGCGGCAAAAATTTAAACGACTCATGTCATTCGTTGTGTGATCCATAAACTAGGCGCGCCAATGTATTCATGCTGGCAGTTATTTATCGTTCGGAAACGAGAAATTGTCTTTTGTTGTCAAGCTCATTGTCACCCTAATCAGATGTTGTTGGTTTATGTATAACTGGATGTGGTATACTGGCAATTACTATATTGTGTATCGATGGGATTATTCAGGCTTATGACGTGGTGTGAAATTATTCAGCTGTTTGATTAATAAACACTGCCGTGATTAGAACTTCGGTTGTGTGTAACTTGTGTTAAGATATTTCTGGAACCTTCTGGGACATATTGAGTAGATCTGTAATGCAGTGCCTCGCATATAGGCTACGGTAACTGCTTAGTATAAAAAAAAAACATACTATGATGTTATAAACGAGTAGGGTCTCCTAGTACAGGTATTATTTTATGCTTAAAAGGAGACCTCAACAACGAAGTTAAAAAAAAATGGGCCTAGAGTAGTGGGTTTTATTCTTATACGGGTCAAGTAAATGTTAGTTCTGCAATTCGCCGCTACAGCGCTAGTTGTTTTGAATGTACCTATGTGGTGAAAATGTTTGTGGAATTAATTACCAATATTGTCTGTTATTTTTAGCATGATCTATTAATAATGTATAGGTATAATTATAAAGAAATTAAATTATTATTTCCTTCAATCAAGAGGAGTTAGTTATTATTCTTAGAAGGTTGACATTTGATAAGTTTCCCACTCAGTTCCTGCTACATAGTCTATTTATAGAGATTTAAAATTTGAATGTCGATTCGTGTTTCAATTATTCTCACTGCCAAGCTTTCCTTAGATCGTAACGTGATGATATTATAGCCTGAAACCTGCCTGGAATTGGGCTATCAAATGCATTTTTTTTTTCAAATCTGTTGGTTCTAAAGATTTGTGCGTTCTTACAAGAAGACTAATAAAATCTTTTGCCTGCGTAGATGTCCGTTATCGCGATAAAAAGTACCATATGATATGGTACCTTCCTCAGGATACCATCTATCTACTTACTAAATCATTAAGGTCCGCTCTGCCGTTTAGTACCTACCTAGTGAAAAGGTAACAAACAAAGTTTCTTTCGCATTTAAAGATAACTAGCTGTTGCCCGCGGCTCCGTCCGTGTAGACGTCGGTTATCGCGATAAAAAGTAGCCTATTCACTATTTCAAACTATAATCTATCTCTCTGCCAAATTTAATCCAGATCCATTCTGTAGTTTTTACGTGAAAGAGTAACAAATATCCATAGATACATCCATCCATTCTCACAAACTTTAACATTTATTATATTAGTAGGATATTACTATACAATATAAAATTAAAACAGTCTAAAAATAAGTATGAATGATTACCATTTTTCAAAGTGTAAGCAGTTGTTTCTTTTTTATTTATATCGGATATAGTGCAGTGAAAAAAGGTTTAATTAGGTCGATGGTTTATTTCTAGGTAACCTATGATATCCAGGAAATTACAGTGCTATAACCGTTTTTTATGTCGAGGTTATAATGGTATGCCAGCTATTAAGAGCGTTGTATACTCGTAAAAACACATTAAAAGCAGCTCAGCACTGCGTGATTACGAAACTTGGGAGAGGCAGAGTATCAGAAAAGCGAGCAATCCCTACTGAGAAATGTCTAATAATCCTTACCTTATTTATTTATAATCAGAATGACAAAACATCAATTACACTGATTACATTCAAGATAACAAAATAATAAACCTTTCATTCCGTCATCTCACAAAACCTCATGCATGCTGACAAAATCATCTTCCATTCATCAGCAAACAAATCCAGTCCAGGATTTGTCTCTAGTAGCGCGTTTAGACCCTTTAACATGCGCGGGATGGGAGACATTGACCGCGCCACCGTGCGACAGTGCGACATAGTCCTCTATATGGTGGAGATCTTTCTTCATTAGGGACACAGCAGTGTAGTTGTGTTCCTGTGTGTGAGTACAGGTTTCCAGAGCTTATTTAGGTATGCATTTTTAAAGAACGTTACGAACTATACCGTCAAAAAAATCTCATCAAACCCGCGACCTCCGATTTAGCAGTCAGTAATTAATTACTAGACTATGAGGACAGTGAATAAAATCTTTAAAATATTTATTAGAATAGATTTGCACAGCTTATAATTTTTTTTTCGAAAGTGATAAATTAAGTTTAGCCGACATAAAACTACAGAAGTTCTTCTACTTGTACTTGTATTTTAATGTTTTAAGCTTCGTAAAGGTACATTTTATTGTACTGAATGATTGGTGGGCCATTAGAAAGGCTCAGCGTCTTTTGATGTGGTCAGTTTATGGGAAGGTCAACGGTTAATGGTCTTTGGAGGCCACGTTTGCATTAGTTGTTGTCACCAGATAGTGTATGAATGTTATACTCGTATAAGGAAGATTTGGTCCGTGTGGTGACGGATTAAGAATACAAATGTCACCACTCCGTTCCATCCGAGGGTGTCGTAAGAGTGGGAACTACGTCAGGCAGAAAAAACCCTTTAACCTTTAAACCCGTCTGGCCAGCGTGGTATAGTAGGCTATAATATAAATGTATGGAGGAGACCCGTGCCCAGCAGTGGGACGTTTACGGGTTGAGATGATAAAGGAAGATTTCTGGCGACTTGAATGTCTATATTTTGAACTAGATGTTGCGTGGCTCCGCCCGCGAAAACAAAACTAACCTGCGAGAAAAGTATTTTTCCGAGCTAAAAAGTAGCCTATGTGCTAAGAAGGACCACCACCTTACAGAAGACCACAGCCAAATAACTACACACAGGGGTGTAGTTATGTTCCTGTGTGTGAGTACAGGTCTCCAGCGCTCATTTAGGGTTACGTTTTGAAATATACGTATTCCTATCCCAGGGATCTTAAAGCCTTGGTGTAAAAAAATGACTTGGCAACACGCAAGTAATATCTCTTGTATTGCAAGCGTCTATAAGCTACGGTAACTGCTTAACATCCGGCGGGCCGTGTGCTTGTTTGCCACCCAAGTAATATAAAAAAAAAACAATTTCAAATATTCTCTGCTTACACTACTACCGGCAACACCGCACTAAATAACAGCAAAATGTGTAGAAAATTCAGCATTCCTATTTTAAACGTGAGATGTCTACAACAGTCTATGAAAATAAATACAAAACGGTACAGAATTGTGCGATCACAGTTGAGTAAAACCGACGACCGTACCCAATTAAAAATCGGTCAATTCTCACGCTGAACTGTTTCAATAGCCACTGCACTACGCGAGCGTGCAACAAAAATAAGCGGCTAAAACATCCTGTGAAAGGCTAAGTATTGGGGACAAGTGGGACAAGTCATTGTGGTTCTTTTTTGTGGGAGACTCGGATCATTTAATTTTCAAGTGCTTGGAGGCTTTATGCACAGTCTATTTACTTATTACTTCTAAATGAGATTCTGGTACGATAAACTGCTTTATTTTTACACTAGGGGTCGCCCCGACTTCGTCCGCGTGGTAATTTGGAATATTTTCCCCGATTTTGCAACATATCTCACTACTGCTGCGCTTCTATTGATCATAGCGTGATGTTTTAAAGCCTCTAGCCTTCCTGGATAAATGCACTATTAAACAAAAAAAGATTTTTTCTAATCGAACCAGTACTTTCTGAGATTAGCGCATTCAACCAAACAAACAAACAAACTCTTCAGATTTATAATATTAGTATAGATAACAGTGTGAAATAATATCTGTATTATAAATATAATTAGAGTACATTAAAGAGTTTTCAATTTGTTTCTTTATAAACACACTGTTGTGAGAAAATTTCAATTTACGTTTACTTAGTTTCAGTAAACAGGGATTAGCGAACTAGGTAAAGAATAAATACATTTTAATCGCGGAGCGGGTAAGCGGAGTGGAGAAACATAGCGGGCAAGCAGCGTAGGGAAGCGGTGGAAAACGCTTACGGAGTCCTGCCACCACTTGGCGAAGGCTCTTGGCCTAGTTTCACACATTATTTTCTGTAGTCTTCTGTGTGAACTTGGACTATGCCAAATCTCACATTCTGCGCGCGCAATGAGCTTAAAAAGGCATATATTTATAGGGTTACTGCTTCTTGGTAGCTTAACCCTCTGATCGTTTACTGAACAGCGAGTGCACCTGGCTATGAGCGCCTCTACATACATCACCTTCACTTCATCCTTCACATTCACATTCTTTCTTTCTCAAGTTTATATGCTACTAATATTATAAATGTGAAAGTTTGTGAGGATGTAATTTTTACGTGAAAGAGAAACAAACATCCATCCAGGATGTTTGTTACTCTTTAACGTAAAAACTACTTAACGGATCTGGATGAAATTAGGCATAGAGATAGATTATAGTCTGGAATAACGAATAGGCTACGTTTAATCGCGATAACCGGCATCCACGCGGGTAAAGCCGTGGGCACCAGCTAGTTTTTCATAATTGAAGATACTTTCTTATTACGTCATTAATCTCGCTGTAGGGTAAAAAAACATCAAATAAATACACCAAAATGTCCAATAACATCTTGTGTACTTGTTACGACAAGAACATAACCATTAAAAGGTTTACAACCAATTATTATATTATTTAGTCGAATTAACCGAAGTAAACATGGCGGATGAGGTCACATACTGTCAGATTAAAATGGGAAACGTTTAATTGCTTCATTGAACTTATAAAATAGTGACCATCATAAATTATTGTATGTTTATGTGCTAATCTCAAAAACTACCGTTTCGTTTTTGACGGGGCACGTAGAAAATAGTTTTTGTGTGTGTCTTTTTATTATTAAACGGTATTTTAATTAAGTTTGACCTCTTAGGGTTAGCGCAGACAGAGAGGAATAATCCTCGCGCGGTTTCGGGCATTTTCTATACGGATCGTGTATGATACCCGCGTATCTTCGAGGACGCGCGAGCATTTTTTGTCAGGTTCAAGCATTTATGCACTTTGTTGTAATAATTTTTAAAGTTTATTTTCAAGTGCGTTAATAAAATTCTCTCCGCTACGTTCCTCTCTGTCTGCGCTGACCCTTATGCTTCAAATTTTGCGATAGCTTTTTCAACTAACAACTACTTAACCGATTCTCATGAAACTTTGCTCAAATATTGAGATCCCGTGGCATTACAACATTATGCTACATTCACAAGGGTCTGATGATGGGGTAAGGAAGTAAACAGTAAAAAAAAAATCGTTTTTTTGATACTTGGGTGGCAAACAAGCACACGGTTCGCGTAGCCTATGGACGCTTGCAATACCAAATTTGCTCGTTGCCGACTCTTTTTTACACCAGGGATAGAAAAACGATTAATTTAAAACGCATCCCTAAATGAGCGCTGGAGACCTGTTTTCACACACAGGAAAACAACTACATCGCTGTATATAGTTATTTGGCTTTGGTCTTCTGTAAGGAGGAGGTCCTTCCCCAGTCGGGCTTGCATGCTAGTAAGTATGGTGCTCCATCTTAAAGCTCTGGTGTAAAAGAATGGGTCGGCAACACGCAAGTGAAACTTCTTGTATTGCAAGCATCCATAAGCATCGATAGCTGCTGAACATAAGGCGGGCCGTATGCTTGTTTACCACCCAAGTAATGAAGGTGTATTTCTGGTAATATATTTATAGTCGTCAATAAAGACCTTTAACATTATTAAGCGATATTAAAATGACGTATTAATTTTCATGGAAATATGTGTAATAAGTATAATAATGTGGCTACGAATAGAATTAAGTACAGCTTTCTTTGTAAGCTATTATAGGGCAATTTCTTAATTGTTTGGTCAATAGTTTTTGAAGGCAAACTATTTTTCCATTGTGTAATAAAACAATATTCTGTAATGGCGGCGTAGTGGCTATAAAAGCAGATTAGAAGGAGCTTTTATTTTGTTTAAAAACTTGTTTTTACATACTTTTATTAACTTGCAATGTATGCTGGTTTGTTAGTTTAGATCTACCACTTTATGGTATCAGATTGAGATGAAATCTATACTAATAATATATGTAGATGCGAAAGTAAATCTGTTTGTAGGTATGTTTGTTTATTATCACGACTAAACGGCTGTACCGATCTAAATGAAATTTGGCAAGGAGATAGAGGGTTTTGTAGGGAAGGATAAGGGATATACCTAGTACTTATTACCGCGTTAACCGATCCACAAGGCCGGAGCAGCAGACAACAGCTAGTTTAGTATACATAACTTTTATGATAATTAAATATTGGAATACCATGTTTCCAATCTGATGATGTAGTCGGAAGGTGGGTAGAGAACTTCACAACGAAACACGACAGCTCTGCCATGTTTGGGCTTGTTGAATTTGTCTCAATGAGTACTTTAAACCTAGATTGTGTCAAAGGTGTTAGAATTAACTCGAAACTTAGCCAGAAGAACTCCTCAACGAAACAAGGACCACCGTTTTTGGGCATTTAACAATTGAGGAGATTTGATGAGAAATGAAACTGATAAATTACGAAAAGTAACCATAAAAGCTTGTTTTGAAAATATTAATAAACCTAGTTTAGCTGTATTTTGACAGAACTTGGATCATCCAATCTTCATACTGAAACAATATAGGTACCTACATAACATGTTATCAATACTCTGATTGACAGACTTTCTGATGACTTTAATACGACATCGCCATCAACGGTATATCCACCTATCGTCGGTTATAACTCTTCTCTTTGGTGAGCCATCTATTTCATTTTAGTGGTAATGCCTTTCTTATGATGTCAGATTGTTCGGCCAAGCCGTCCGTCCGTCTTTCTAACTGGCTAGAAGGTCTATTTCAACGGTGTAGTCATTCTTTTAAATACATCTATATTATAATATGTTATTAACTTCTAATGATTTCTAATCTTTTAGTGATTTCAGTAAGGCCTGAGCCTCGAGACAAATGGCATAAGCGATAGTCGAATCGAAAAGTCAAAAAATAAAATCTATGGAATTTGACGTGAGTCTACGATTTAATGTCGTAAACTTACGTCAAATCCCATACATTTTCTTTATTGACTTTTCGATTCGACTATCGCTTATGCCACTTGTCTAGAGGCTCAGATCAGAAAATCAACGCTGAAGCATAAAATGCCGCAGCACAGAGCTGAGATTGAGACCCTTTCTGACATCACATAGTATAATGTTTGTGTTCTTATTATTTTGTGTTTATTTTTTGTCTTCTATCTGTTATCTTGTGTATGTTCGAATAAATACTTTTCTTTCTTTCTTTTTAATACTTAGATTGAGAAATAAATTTATTAATTTTTAATTGAAAGAATATGTTTTAAACTTAAATACCTAATCATTATCATAAAACCCATGATAAAATAAAATTTTACATAAGGAGTATTATAAAATTTTATGAGTGCTAAAAGCCGCAAAGAGCGGTTTATATCCATTAATTATCCATAATTTAGTAATCCTTCCAATATTTTAAATGCGAAAGTTTGTAAGCATGGATGAGCTTACATACAGTATGCTCATAGGATATGGAAAATAAGACGGTACTATGGCGTCTTTATAGCGATTTATTTTAGATCAGAATCCGAACCTCGATCAATGACAACCTTAAAGATCAGTAATAAAGTAAAGAGTAGTAATATATTACGAAGATCGAAATGAATTGCTATTAGGACGTCATGGTACTGTCCCAGAGTCGTAAAAACTAAACTTAAGTATATCGCTTCTATATTTCATAGATCGTTGTCTGACACAATAAGACAAAAGAGGGTGGCGGATAATGAATGAAGTGTTTCTAAAATGTTCGCTTCGGGAATTTCTACCGGGAATATGGGACAGCTGGCTAAGATAAACTGATGAAATGAGACCGAGGTAGGTTTACGAAAGCTATTTTACCAATTTATGCTTTTATAAAGGTAACATAATGTTGAGAACAGCACTTTTTATTAGATCCTTGGATCTGAATAAATAATTTGCGTCACCTGGTGAGCTGAATTAAGTGATATAGTTATTGTCGGGTGCTGTAGAAGGAACTCTTTGTTTAATGTTATAACTTTTGTAATAGAAAAAAAGTTTTATAATAAAAGCTGAGCTCTAATACTGTGTTCGAGTTTTATTGTACTGTTTATTGTTATATAATATTACTTTTGACAAAAATATTGGGCTGGTATACTGGTGATTTAAAAAAATTAAAAATATTTTTGTTGGAACTTCAAAACTAGAAATCTATGGGTGTGTTTGTATTCAATCGCTATCTTTAATATTATAATAATATCCACCATTGTTATGTTAAGTATGTAACATACCTACTATGCTTATATTGTCAGTTTAAAAATTTACCTAAATTTCATTTTGTGTTGGTTTCCGTACCTTTTTATTAACAATATTGTAACTAATACCAAATAGTAAATGTTATACTCTAGCGATTAAATAGAGTGCCCTGACTTTCTTTTCAGTTTGTTTTTATACTTTGTTGAGAAATTATGTACCTATTCGTTGTAAAAATTCTATACAAGCTAACATGTTAAAAACCTTTTTCCATTTCACGTTCGCCGCCATTTTGTTGCGAGCTGTCAATCTGACACGTCCTGTTGTTGTTATCGTAACTGGACTTCGGAAACCATGTATACAGCCCGTGCCCTCGTATACAAACTCGTTGACCTGCATGCCGTTAAATAAATTTTCAATGGACGTATTTTATTAAATATTTTTTATTTTGAGACTCCCTTTTTTATACTACTTGTGTGGTAAACAAGTATTGGGCCCGCTTAATGTTAAGCAGTTACCGTAGCCTATGGATGCTAGCAATACCAGAGTTACCACTTGTGTGCTGCCAACCATTTTTTTTATACTGAGACTTTAAGATGGGGTATCCCTGGGACAGGAAAACGTTTCTTTCAAAGCGCGTCCCTAAATGAGCGCTTGAGACCTGTACTTACACACAGGAACACAACTACACCGCTGTTTGTTGTTATTTGGCTGTGATCTTCTGTAAGGCGGAGGTCTTTCCCCAGTCGGGCTTGCTCTCTAGTATGGTGCCCGCTCTTAATTTACTTGCATTTAAATTTAATGTCTACGTAATTCTTTGGGAGAGACCTATATCAAGCAGGGGACGTCTTTTGGTTGAGATGATGATGATGTTGATGGCATTCTTTATTAAATAAAAACGGTACCTAGTAGTTTTCTTTTCAAGCGCAGCGTTAGGTAAATATATTCAGTTCACTGGTTTGAAAATAAATATATACCTAATGTAGGTAGTGTTTTCTGACATTTATGTATATTGGTTCCTCCGTTCATGAATGCTAAAATGTGTCGATACGTACCTTTATGTTAAAAGTAAATTCAAACGTGATATGTAAATATAAGGAGAATACCTTGTTGATAATATGTATTTATTTAACTTTTTGCACATAAATTGTACCTACATAGGTGGACTCAATGCTAAAAGCATTCCCTAACAGTCAACCTAGGGTAATGCAGAGATAACAAGATATTTATTCCGAAATTTAGTGTTATACAATCTTTATATATATAATTCTTCTGTACGTGTGTATGTCACTGAACTCTACCTAAACGGCTGGACCGATTTTAATGAATGTTTTTGTGTGTGTTCGGGTAAGGCCCTGGATGGTTTAGATTCGGAATTGAACCCGGTAGGTGGCGCTGCTGTCGGTATATCAGCTTTCCCGGGCAGGACGATGTGTGCTAGGGCCGCTAGTCTATTATGACTATGTTTATGTATGTTTAATATTTTATGGAAGTACATGTAGTCAAAACTATTTTAGTTGTAAATAGGTAACTATAATGGTTTGTAAAATAACCGGGGAAGACACTAACTCCTACAACACAGTTATTACTAGCGCAGGAGTTAAGGAATTCTTTAAAATGTAAGAAATGTTTATGTCAATAAAGAATTTGAATTAAAAAAATACGCTCTTAACTGCACTTGAATAAAATGCAATTGACTGTTCTTTAATTTTCTTATTTCGTTACAAAAAGACAACTCCTGCTCCAGGGAACAAGCCCTTTGTCGTACCACACCAGTGTTTTATGATGGAGATAGGGAAAAGTTAAATCAGATACTTCCCCAAATGAGCACTGAAGACTTATAGTAGGTAAGTATATACTTATCCATGGCTTATCTCTGAGCTAAGAAGAAATAAAATAATCTAATGCACTGGACAGAATTTGTGGCGTATATATTTGAACATATAAACTACGCTACCCTACTAAAACAGCAAGGAAATTGCTTCAATGTATTAGATTAGTTAGTAAGAAACACTACAGAAGTGATGCGTCACCACGTTTAACTCATATTTACTACGCATTAAAACTAAAAACGAATTCAAATAGAAAAAGTAATAAAGTATATGGTTATTCTGTTAAAAGTTCTGGCAGTTGTGATCGCAAACTGACAGTTGTGATTGCTCGGTGACGGCACAATCTATTAACTGAACGTCAAAAAGGCTCGGTTTTTGCTCTTACGGAATACCGATTTTCAATCTGACAGCCAGATTTTGCTCGGTTCTCGCGGTGGCTCGGTTTTTGCTCTTACGGAATACCCCTGCGGGTTATACTGTCCCTTTCCCATGAAACAAATTTATGGTCACACATTTAGGGAGACGTTTTGAGCGAAACGTTTGCCTATCCCAGGGATACTCCATCTTAAAACCCTGGTGTAAAAATATGGGTTGGCAACACGCAAATGATACTTCTGGCAAAAGTCCATAGGCCTGCTCACCATTAGGCGGGCCGTATGCTTGTTTGCCACCCAAGTGTTGGCGTACACAAAAAGTATTGGCGTTACGGGAATATGATCTCATAAAACAGCAGTATTATAGACAATACTACAATTATAATTACTTACACAATTATAATTGTCTTGATAATTATTCAGATGAATACTTGTACCATCTTAACTTCTTACTGGCACATAATTCTATTTTTTTTTAATAACATAATTTTGCATATACGTATTTTGTATTAAATCAATAATAAATAAAGTCAAATATCCTACTTAATCTAATTCGAGAACATTCAAGACCTCAATCAGGAAAAGGAGATCGTATACGTAATTTTCTCGCGAAATTACTGCAGCCACTTGGGTAGTCATTAATATGACTAAAGTAAAATTATTCTTATTATACCCATGCCCTTGTGGTCTCAAACTAAGAAAGTACCTCCCTATCTCGTCCCAAGGGTGTCGTACAAGACGATTCAGGGATTAACCAAGGGAGGATGAGGGGGAAGGGCGATCACGGTGTACTTTTTCAGCTTATTACGATGACTAATCCTCCTGGTGAGGTTGGAGATAATGGCGGACTCGAAATAGGATAGAGGGGCTGTTATGAGTTGCTAATGTAATCTCTGCTAACCTGTTAGTGAGTTCTTTTGTTAGATACACGTAAAGAAAGGTTAGAAATGATTGTATAGGTGGCACAAAACTACGAAGTATAAATAAACTGGAATGGAGAGAAAGGCTTAGACATAAAGGTCGCCCGGTAGTCGAATTCGAGAATAATTCTGATATATTTTTATTTTTTTAAGTTTGAAAGTTATTGGGGTTCTTTTGTCAAAGAGTATTTATTATATTAAATAGGTATTTTTCTATATTGACTGTATAGTCAATTCTGTGGTTATCTTGCTATTAACCGCAGCGCGGCGTATTGTGGGTTGAAAACTTTGAGCCCACGATTGGTGGTAAGTCTGGGTATACCTACTTTACGACACTGAGATTGTTCCCTAGAGCGAGAATTATCCTCAAAATTCATTTAGGTTACAAAGTAATACTTGTAAAGGTCATAAATTATGAATATAGCGAAAAGATGATGATGACGGCTTTTTTAAACCACTTGAGTGGCCAACAAGCATACTGCCCGATGGGAAACAGTAACCGTAGCCGATGGACGCTTGCAATATCAGAGGTTTAAAATAAAGTATCCCTGGGACCTGCTTCTTTCAAAACGCATCCCAAATGAGCGCTGGAGATCTGTAGGTGTAAAGCCCGTGAGAAGAACTAGCATGAAACTCAGGTCTTATCAATCAATGAATCAGCTTATTGCAGTCTACTGCTGGACACAGGTCTCTTCTAAGACGCGCCACAGCACACGGTTCTCCGCCTTCCGCATACAGTCCGTCCCACCAACCTTTTTAAGGTCATCGGTCCACCTAGCTGGGAGCCGTCCTATCTTACGCTTACCACGTCATCGCGGTCTCCACTCTAGGATACGTCTGCTTTATCGCCCGTCGGTCCTTCTGCTGATGTGACTCATCGGGACATAATAATATTATAATAATAGCAACCCATATAATTATGTCCCACTGCTGGGCACGGGTCTTCTCTCCTCTATCAAGAGAGAGCGAGGGCTAAGGCCTTAATTTATACACCCTGGACGAATGCGGGTTGGTGAATCAGACATGTCTTTAGAATTTCTTCTAAGATATGTAGGTAACCTCGTGATGTTTTCCTTCACCGTTAGCAGATGGTAAATCATTTAATTAGTACATACAAACTCCACAAAGTGAAATTCACATTGGTACTATCCGGGATCGAACTCGCACCTCTTGCGTACAAGTCGGTTACTTTCCCGCTCTGCCACCACCCCTCATCATCATCGGGACATATTATTATAAAATTTATATGAATTTTTTACATGCTTCTGATATCCAACATAAGTCGTATTTGCATACGCCAGCAGCTGCCTGGCGTAATAAAACACAATTTTAAAAAGGTAAAGGTATACAAACTCTTTGACAAAAGAATCTCAAATTCATTCTACCTACTTAAAATTTAATTTATTATGGTCGAATTCGAACGTGGAGCTACCTCTAGTATATAAATAGTACCTGGATGACAGAACTTTGTTCGGTATTTTTTTTTGGGAATCAACGTTTTCTATAGATGAAACCTACCTAGATCGATTAATCGCACCCAAAACATAATATAGCATACCTACTAAATTTCATGAAAATCGTTGGAGCCATTTCCGAGATTTAGATTAGGTATATATATATATACATACAAGAATTGCTCGTTTAAAGGTATTAGATGACTGCATGGCAGGATCAGTGTCAGCTGGAGCTGTCACACTCATTCCGTACCGCAATATTCTTAATTAAAATATCTGTTGAACAAAAATCTAATTGTGTGACCGTGAAGGCGATGCAGCGACGACAAGGTAGGCTTACTGGCAGGCGGCAGCAAAAGATGTTTAGGATAGTATAATGCCCGGCAAAGATCTTGCACAATAGTCGGTGTAGTTCGCGCATGTCTTATACTTGGTATAATAGCAAGATGCATAGTTCGAAAGTATCGACCAATGACGAGAATCCTTCAATCCTGTGATTGGTTTAAAGTCGCGTCCCGCTCCCTGCGCCCCACACATACCACCAAAGGGACCTAAAACTGTTAGAATTGTTTAAGATGATTGCTGAGCATAATAACGAAGTGAATTAATTAATATTATTGCAATGTTTTTTTTATTAGTTCACCTGGGTTGTAAACAAGCCTACAGCCAGCCTAGTAAGCAGGCTACAGCTGCCAGGTAAGCATTTACCGATGGGTGTCACTAGCGTGTCACGACCTAAAACTTTAAACACTGCATGGTTTTGGGAAGGATAGAAAAACGGTTCTTTAAAAATGCATCCCTAAATTAGTACTTATGCTAAGGAACATAACTACAACGCTGTTTGTAGTTATTGGGTTGTAATATTATGTGGCAAAAAATAAATGTATGAATTCTGTAAGATTGAGGACACCACTCGTTCGTTCCATACATGTCCTAACTCATTAAAATTTATTTTTGATTAGGCTGTATTGCCAGTATAACATTAGCATCCCACGCAATATAATTTTAGCAAATTTATTTTTAGACGCTTTATAGTATTATGACGACATAGTTCATTATATCGTAGTCTCAGAGAAACCTTTTACGATAAGAATCAATTGATGATAATGGCTTTATCATTTTCTGAGGCAATTTGTGGTCTGTCCCGAATGCGTATGGAATTTGATACAACGTAAAATTAGTCGTAATTTAATAATTTTGTTCATAAATTACGTGATGGGGTCGAGCTTGTGGCTGTAGGTCATATAAGGTAATAATAAAAAAATGTTTATCCAGATAACTTTATTCTATTACATTACATTTTTAATACCTATATAAAAATAACAAAATAATAATTAATAACATCATCATAATAATAATAAACGTTAACTTTCAAAAGACGTAGGGCAAAGCAAGCAGGCCGCAACTGGGGAAAGATCTCCACTTTACAGAATACCACAGCCAAATAACTACTCAGTGGTAAATTGTGTTCCTGTGCGTGAGTACAGAGGTCGTACCTTGATGTGTGACACGTAAGTAGTTAGAGCGAGAAAGAGGGACGGAGAAAGAAAGAAAGAATATTTAATTGGCACAAAGTACATACACAAATCTTTGTTCTATAAAATACTACATTATAACATAATAATTATGTAAGCGTAATTACATGTGCCAATAGGGTCACAGCTCAGCATATGTTAGGATGCCAAAAGCTCCTAACGCTGGTTTTCAGTTGCAACCCAGGAGTGATGCGCGCGGGGAAGACTAATAAATTAAAATTAGACGTAGAAGATAGAATAATTATTGAAAATATATGAAATGTTAAATTATTAGATTATTATTAATATTAGCTATATAGCGTGTATAGCTCTGTCCCGTTTTCTCCCGAAATACTCACGTTTAACACGACATCGTACGGCCCATAGTCTCTAGTACTCATTTAAGAGAAACAGTTATTAAATTACTTCTTTATCCTAGGGGTAACCCTAGGATAAAGAAGTAATTTAATAACAAAACTCTGGTGTTGCAAGATGTGGTCGACAACGCGCGAGTAATACTCCAAGCGTCCAATATTGCAAGCGTCTATAAGGCTACTGTAACTGTTTGCCACCAGGCGGGTCGTATGCTTCTTTATCACCTAAGTAGCATACAAATAATAAGTTGAAAGCGAATAAAAAATATCATTCATTCATAAAAAAAACAAATATACGGATTAAATTGATAACCTCCTCCTTTTTTTCATCGGTTAACAAACAAAATCCCATTGTCAAAGTAAAAGAAAATTTGGGGCGCTGAAAAATAACAGATTTTCAAAGTAGGCGATAGGCGACATAAGTTTGAGAACCTCTGGTCTATAAGGCTACTGTAACTGCTTACCATCAGGCGAACCGTGACCTTTTTTTCCACTTAAATAGAAAGTTAAAACAGAGAGAAAAATCACCAGTCCAAATGAAAATAAAACGATTATCAAGATTCTGCTCTTTTGTCTTTCGTCAGTCGTACTTTAAAAGTTTTCATTTTGAATATATCCATCCAATGCGATGGCAACTTGGCAGCCCATCTGGCTACACAATGGCAGTACAATGGTAGCCCCCAGTTAACTTTTACGAGTCAAGATTAAAGCTGTGAACCGTTTCTATTAACAATTGGGTAACTAGTCTATCGGTAAGATAATAGTATTATATTATTGTTTTATCTTTGTATTAAGGACGTGAAATGTATGTTCAATCCTATGAACCTAAGAATTCATTTCTATATAATAACTAGCGGCCCGCCCCGACTTCGTCCGGGTTAAACTATTTCCAGCGCAACTTTATTTTTTTTACTTCCGACAATAACAAACACAACATAAAAAGAATTACCGAAATCGGTTCACGCGTGATGCCGCGACAAAGGGAAATAGGGATTCATTTTTATATATAAGATTGATTGAAATTAGGTGAGCTGATTGTGAGCTGTCTATTCTATTTACAAATATTTTTTAAAGACAACTCCTGCACTATGGAACAAGCTCTACCTACGTCGCAGAGGACTTTACAAACATATTCTATTCTGTTGCAATCGGCGTGAATTCACACAAATATCATTGTTTTTACTTTGTTACCAAACTGTATAATTTGGTTAAGACTTAATATTACCTATGTAAAGATAGGCTGCATCATTGAATTGGTAAATCACTGTTAGAATGATGCAGCAAGTGGTACCTAAATAAATAAATAAAAAAAGAAAGAAAGATAGATAGAAATAAAGAAAGATAGAAATAAAGAAAGAAAAATATAGGTCACAAATTAACCCAGACTCGGATCGAAATTCAAATGTTTATGAATCACACAATGTTTTGTCCCATACGGGAATCGAACCTATGTCCTCCGGCTTGGAAGTCAGTCGCTAACCACTAGACTGAAGAGGTGAGTAAAACTAAATAATCATACCGTTTTTGATCGATTAATAAAATGTTTGCATTGAGTTGTTGGTTGCATAATTTTCTACGTTATTACAAATTGAAACATAAATTGGCATAAATTGACCTGGACTTCTTGCCGGCGCTTTCTTAAGGCTCTGCCAGTGTCTATTTAGTTAGTAAATCCGGTAGTGGGCAAATTAGCTGTCGACGCATTTGGAATCTGGAATTTGTATCGATCTGCATTTTTTCTAACTTACAAATTACTTTTAATAAATAAGCCATGACCACTTGCCAGTTAACACAGTAGGAGTCAAGTGCATCACGCCATCTTTTTCTGGGTCTACCGCGGGGCGGCGCGTCTTGCCCGAGTTGAAACTCGAACCCAGAACCACAAGATCACCAGCAAATGTAGCCAAAAAAAACGATTGTTAAAATTTCCTGTATAAACTTCTGTAGGTACCACGATCCCTGTTTACGTGAGTTTGCCAATGTTATGTAGTCGTATAAGCTAAGCGCTTAAAACGTGTTTATTTACGCATGAATACACATTGCCGATTAGTAGGTACCAACTGAGTTTGATATAAAAGCCGTACAGTGGAAAACATGAGCGGAAAAGCCTTTTATTATGCGAAATTATTTAGAAAAAAAAAGAAGTCGAAATGCTGTGTTCATTTGATTTCAGTGTTTTGTTTTGATATAGAGAATAGAGCCATGATTCTCAAATACCTCTTCTTTGTTTTTTTTAGCACTAGGGAACAAGCCCTGTGTCGCGGGGAACTTTACAAACATACAATTAACGGACGCAAAGTATACCCAGACTCGGGCGAATCATTTATGGATCACGCAATTTTTTGTCCTTTGTTGGAATCGAACTTACAACACACCGCGCAGTGGTATATGGCGAGTTAAACACTTAAGCCACTGAACCAACCGTTGTTTCTGATGTCTTTGAAAAATTGAAACGTCAGAAAAACATGTGTGGATAAAATAATCTTCTATGTATCGTTTGGTTAGTGGCCAACCTGATGACAGAGTTATTGAGATCGCCCATAATTAGGCCTCTGTAGTGACTTTATGTGCCCTCCGAAGCACGGAAACGCTCAAATTAAAACTCCTTTTTAAAAAAACCCCATGCACAACTTAACGCACAGTTTATTGAGAACAATTTTATCGTTGTACGTGGGAGAAAATCATCTTATTTACATCTTAGAACTTCAGTTGTAAGATGTGACTGCGTTGATAAAGCTGGCTGTGGACATTATACCCAAGAATACCTCGGAAGACAGCCTGTTACTATGATCTGTTACGGTGATCATTTCAACCACTGAACCCACCTTTCAAATCGACAGATCTCATTAAGAAGCCTAGATCTAAAACACAAGGTACCATGACAAGGGTCTTCCAAATCAGAGATAAAAATGTACAAAATTATTATTGACAAATGCGACGGCTCCGTCCACCACTAATGGGGGTTCTGAATCGCAAACAAAAGTACTTTTCCCTTATATTTTGAGGGTCTGTTGCCCTTTTCTATTTAGATACCTTGTTTGTTCTTTTATGTCACTCAAAAAATGTAATAATATTTTCTGTTTTTTTCTTTTTTCCTTAATGTAGCTTTATTTTTGTACTTTTAAGGTGGCAGATAAGCATGTGCCTGATAGTGAGCAGTTACCACAGCCTATGGTACCACTCTCATAATGCTGTGAAGGAAGATCACTCATGCGTTGCCAAGCCAGAGCCAATTGAAGCTTGCTGGTAATTATTTACACCCCAACTTCGCCCGGGCTAAACTGTTTTCTGTGCAATTTTCCTTAATAACCTTTACAGAGTATTAGAAAACTTAAAAAAAGAGATAAATGAAATCGAAAAACTTGTTTTCTAGTTATGGCTTTAAGACTAGGGGCAATAGGGATTATCTATAATATAAAAATGAATCGCTGAATGTGTTTCTAAGCGAAAATCTCGAGAACAGCTGAACCGATTTCGCTAATTCTTTTTTGGTCATGTTCGTTATTGTCAGGAGAAAGTTGAGCTGAAAATAGTTTAAGCCAGGCGAAGTTGGGGCAGGCCACTAGTTTTTATTATATATAGCTTATATGCAAATCTTTATTAATATGAAAAGCTACGACTTACATAGGTGGCAAAGCAGCCTGCCTGATGGTACATATTCTATGAAAGCTTATATTATTTGGGGAAATAAAGGTACACTCAAATAAAGGTCATCCGCGCGTTGCCGAAACTAGAATTGGTTACATCGGGGTTTCGCGTCATCGGCACAAAAAGAGAACATTTACAAAAGAGTCTCTTAAATAATGGTCGTTAAATCCAGTGCAGCTGGAATGCTTTAATGTATAAAACTATTCCTAGATTTTAAGACACCAGTACTAATATAGAGTAGGTAGGTCAGTAAAATTCCCATTGAATTTAGTTCATTACTCTTGAAAAAGTTATCTTTGGAGTCAAGGTAAGATTCGATTATGAAGCACATATTAAGTTTACAAAGATCGAACGTACTCTTTCATAAATCATAGGGTTGCCATAGCTGATTGTTTTTGTTCTTATAAAACTTAATATAGGTACATTGGGACTGTGGACTCCTTAATTAAATGAGTCAATTGAAGTAATGGCTAAAATTTTTACTGAACTAACTAAATGGATACGAATATAGGAATGAATACTTTTTCTCTCTCTCTCTCTCTCTCTCACTCTCTCTCTCTCTTTATTCCCAACGAATTATCTCACACGGTGGTGAGGTCAGTTCTCTTCGTACACTGCCTCCACTCCAGTCACTCCTATCCTAGAAGTCGTTTTCCAAACATTGCTAATCTCAAACTCCTTGCGGGAATTATTCTTAAAAATGGATCCGAAGCTTTTGCTTCACATAGGTGAATATATAAATAGGTACTTATATTATATTGTTCTCATATATTTATATTAAGTTAGTATGCAATGAGTGATGTGTAGATAGATGTATGTATATGTAATATATTGGTATATGTATATGTTTTCCAAATGGTTTTTGATAATTTTAAGGTAAATATTAATATAAACTACAGTTCACCAACAACTGCCTTTCTCCATTCATTCTGTACATCCAGGTTGTCTGGAAGAAATCGCCGCTAGCGATAAGACCGCCGATTGTACTAGCCTTAACTTAGTAAGTGAATTAATTTACCTGAGTGAAATATGTAATTTTATGGTGTACAATAAAGTATATTGTATTGTACTTGTTGCTTAGTATTAAATTTATTCTGTTATTTTAAAAACACTTTTGCTTATTAAATTCAAAAATAACGTGTTATGTGATGAAAGATAATACTGAATTTTCACACAAAAAGTTTATACAAAAGAGTAAAAAACCCGCAAAACCTCTACCCTCGATAACCATCAAATAATTGAAGTTTTAAAATCCTTTGCTGGTAACCTTATTTCGCCGCTGGCAACCCTTATTCCCGCTCTTTTGATAATAAGGTAAATTCCTCAGAGTTTAAAGTTAATTAAAGTTTGTTAAGAACAAACTTTAGTATGGTTTTCACACGTTGTGTTATTGGAAAACATTTTTATGATGTCCCTCATTTAGTTTATATATCGGACACCAATTATTTCGATTAAACATATATTTTTAAACATTCAGATAGCAGATGTTAATGAGGATATGTAATTACATTGTTACCGTAAAAAAGTCAAATAAAAAAGCTTAAAACGGATACGTTAATGTTAATTAAGAATATAAACAAATCGTGCAGTTAATGGCCCTTGAAGTTTTAGTTTTTTGTTTACAGAAAAATATGGATTTTAGAAGCAGACGTTTATGGTATTAATGCTTTTTGAATAATACGTCGCGTGCTGAGAAGGCATTAAGTTTAACAGTTTAGTGCTTAATATAATTGACCCATGGATGTCTATTATTTTTACATACATATTAGGAAGGTACCTATATTGCTAGTACTATTACCTACTAGTCTACAAACCCGTCGCTTCAGCTAATTTTCCATACAAATGTAAAATCATGACTTTTTTGCATACTGACATGTCATTTAATTCTTACATACTGACGGCAAACACGATAGGTTTCTAAAGGGTCGGCAACGCGCGTGTGATACCCCTGGTGTTGCAAGCGTCCATAAGCTACGGTAACTGCTTACTATTAGGCGGGCCGTATGCTTGTTTGCATCCTTGGTAGTATTAAAAAAAAAAAAACAAGAATGGTAAGGACATGACTCGCATGATGGGATAGAAAATGTTTCTTTAAAAATCAATACCAAAGTGAGCGCTGATGATCTACTCTCATGCACATAACCACAGCTATATGTAGGTAGGAGGTAATAATTAGGCTAATTTTGGTCTACTGTCTGGTGGAAGTACATATTTCCCCAATCGGAGCTTGCTTGTATGCGCTACATGCGAGCAAGCTCCTGGGGAAACCTCTACAACTTATTTATTTCAACGTAAGCATGTTATAACGTTTGGATGTTACATGCCTAATTGAAAATATAATAAAGTAAGTATATTATATTGGTTTTACTCACCGCTGCAGCGCAGTTGAAATCGTTACTTGAAAGTTAAAAGCTAAAAATTCACATTTCAATTCTAATTTTAACGCAACTTTGTGTATAAATAAATAGATATTATTATGAGTGCGAATATCAAATGGACCGTATTATTGTTTGTCTATTTCGACTGAATTGACAAACAATCTTAATTAGCCTGTTAAACACTCCTTCGTCTTTTGACAAACTACGTCTTTTTCATATTTTTACATCGATGTAAAAAGTGGTAGAAGATGATAAACTGGCCTGATGGTCAACTGGTTAGTGACTTTGGCTGCTAAGCCGGAGGATCCTCACGTGTGACTATAATTTTGTGTGATTTGATAGACTGCCTTGGTAGACCAGTGGCCCGCAGTATACGCCTGCTGTGCACGATGTTGTGGGTTCGATTCCCACACAGGACAAAACTCTGTATGACCACCAAGAGTTGTATTGTACTGAGTCTGGGTGTGATTTGGTTCCGTTAAGTGTATGTTTGTAAAGCCCCCCGCAACACTAGAGCTTGTTCCCTGGCGGGAGCGGGAGTTGCCTTTGTAAACAAAAAAAGAAAAAACCCATGATAAAAAATACTAAATGTTATGTGTAAAAAATATATCACAATGTTTCGTAGGTATATGTATCCCTAAAGCAAAATATTGTTTCATTATTTCAAATATAATTAAATAAAGAAACATATTTTAGTTTTATTACAGTAATGAGTCTGCTGTTACGTCTAGAAACTTTATTGTGTTCGGTGGGTAATTAATATAATAACAAAAATATTTTCTAGAAGTAATTCTAGAAAATTCTAGGTCTATTTTTATTATACAACTGAGTTAAGAGATACATTAATATCTAATAATTCGTTATTATCTCAGCATTATTCTTTGTAGATGTAATAGATGATTGCCGAGGGCTGTCTTTAGTAAGGGCCAGACCTCCTCTAACATATAATTCAATCTAATTGGAAGGTTTTTGATAGTGCCCGAACGAAAATAAATTTCATCGAAACCGTATATTTGGTGTAGGATGAAACTGAAAATTATTTAGTTGAAAATATATTATATCCTTGTGTTTGGGTCTGGTTAGGTTAGAAATTGAAATATAGGAAATATTTAATAAGAATTCTGACAGCATAGCCTCTAAAGTATGTCAGGTTGACTGGTAGAAAATGCCTAGGGCATTAAGTCCATGTCTGTAAAATTGTATGAAGTGTAATATTATATAATAATACTAGCTGACCCAGACGTTGTTTTGCTACTAAAATATAGGGTTTGATCGTAGAGCGGTGAAAATTAAGGGGTTGTATGTATTTTTTAATGCTAAATCACAAAAAAATAGAAAAAAAAAATTGCCTAAAAAATTAAATAATTTAGGGGTAGACGACCCTTAACATTTAGGGGGGCGAAAAATAGATGTTGTCCGATTCTCAGACCTACCCAATGAGCACACAAAATTTCACGAAAATCGGTCGAACCGTTTCAGAGGAGTTCAAAGTTGAACACTATGACACGAGAATTTTATATATTAGATAAATAATAAAAATAATAGCAACTCATATATTATGTCTAATGCTGGGCACGGGTTTCTTCTCCTCTATCACGCGAGAGATAAGGTTTAGGCCTTAAATTACACACGCTGGCCTAATGCTTGTTGGTGCATAAGACATGTCTTTAGAATTAATTCTAACATAATATGTGGGTTTCCTCACGGTGTTTTCATTCACCGTTAGCAATAGTAAATCATTGAAATAGTACATATGAATTCCACAAAGTGAAATTCACATTGGTACTGCCACCGGGGATCGAACACACTCTTGCGTGCGTAGATAAATATATTACCTACTTAAATAAAAAAAATCCGTTGGTCACGTCATAACTTCGGAACAACTTTATCGATTTTATTCTTTTGTTTAAAAGGTCCCTAAAAACTTTGTAGAAGGTTCTTACGGGGAAAAAAAAAGTAAATTGCGCAGAAAATAGTTTTAGCCTGGCGAAGGTAAGAACGGCCGCTAGTTTAAAATTAATGTATCTAACACCAAGAATGTGCCTAAAATTAAAAATTTGAATTTGCTGACTTTCTTGTTTAAAAAATGTAACATAAGGGACAAGTAGCTTTACAGACACCTCGTTATAGTGTGAAGTGTCTATCGGCGACGACGCGAAGGTCTGGCGACTTCAAGAGTCGGTATAGCTGATGTAGTACTGTTAATTGTTTGATTAGAGTCACTTACTACCTAAGTTCTTCGTGGAAATTGACTCTAAAAGTGTGGCATTAACATTAACATAGTGTTGTGGGATTGATCCCCACATGAAACAAATATATGAAAACCCACCAGTTAAGGCCCCTCTCTCAAAAATCGATGAAAAAGAGGTGTAAATGAAACCATCTTTTGTTGGCATTTATAGACAAATGACTGCCAAAAAATACAGTATTTAATCTACAAGACGTGTTTCATAATATGGTTCTATCATAAATTATAATAATATAGTAATTCTAAATAAGTAGTTTGTAAAAAAATCATCGAATCAGCACCAAATTTGGTATGTTATATTTAGAATAAGATTAAATTTTAATTTATTAAAAATTAATAAGACGTCCATTCAAAGAGTACATCTGTTTGTATCCCCGCGCTCGCCTAGAGAATTAGGTCGTGTTTGCTTCGCACTAATGCTCAGGGTCGTTGGCGATATCACAAGCCTTAACTGCATGGTTTAGTGGCCTTTGCGGTGTGTTGTGGGCTTGTTCCCGCCAAGGGGCAAAAATTGTGTGATCCACAAATTATTGTGCCGAGTCTGGGTTTACTTTGATTCCGAAAATTGTATAATTGTAAAGTCTCCCGCAAAACAGGGCCAGTGCAAGACAAGTCTTTAAAAAGAGTTGATTGTTCTAAGTTTGTATATACCTACTTTGTGTCCGTGAATCGTGATTAAAAGTATAAACAGACGATCGAACTTGGTTTGGGCCGAACCACGGTCATGGTGCGCTCCGAACCACATTCGCTCGTGTGGTGCACGGTCCGCCGGGCATTATTATTATTAATATCATTATAATATGGTTCGGAGCGCACCATGTTCGTGGTTCGGCCCGAACCAAGTTCGATCGTCTGTTTAAAGTATTAGAAGAAACATCATGTAGGATACCTACTTAACTATTATTTTAAGTACCTTCCAAATAAAATATGTAGGTATAAAATAACTCATGCTTTTATTTAAATTTATAAACACAACTCCTTCACTAGAGAATAAATACATACCTAGATTATAAACAACTATCTGTGGATCATAGCGCTTTTACTCACAGTAAACTCAAGCACAAAATATAGCAGGATACCACGCCGGTTGAAAATATATACCTAAAGCAAAATTTTCCAAAGTTCATCACCATCGCTCAATTCCGCTTACTAATTGGTCCACAAACTTCCGATTAACCTTGAAAGTATCAAAACTGTTCACAGTAGCTCCTCGTCTATGAGACGGCTCCAGTCGAAGCTTAGATATAATAAATTTTAATAATTTGCTGACGCGCAAGTTAATTTAATAAGTACCAGAACTTTATATAACTTCAAATAAAATTAGATTTTTTTGCAGATTTATTAAAAACCTTATTACAGAAATCACAGTAATGATGTACGGAAAATAAGTTCCTTTTGCCTTTTTTTATTCTACTAAAAACGCAAAAATTTGTAAGAATGTATGGATGTTAAAAACTACTAAACGGATCTGGTTTTAATTTAGCATAGAGGTAGATTATATTCTGGAATAACAGATAGGCTACTTTTTATCCCGGAAAAAACTCTGTTCCCGGGGGAATAGGCGCGGGCGAAGCCGCATGCGGAAGCTAGTAGTATTATAAAACAACCGTACGACAAAGCTTGCGCGTTACCGACCCTTTAAAAACCTTATATTCCTTTTCTTGAAGAACCACATGCTATAAGTCTGTCGGGAAAACCACGGCAGGGAGCTCATTCCAAACTCTAATCGTACGTGGGACGGAATTCCTCTGAAACCGTACATACGTTTTTTTAATATTACCTTAGCGTAAGTAAATATAAATCTAATTTCATATCTCGTAACATGATACATAATTTCTTATTAATCAAAAAGTCATAACAAACTTGAAGATATTTGCTACATATTTGATAAAGAATGTGAAGCAACAAACCCCGGGGATGAATGTATTAAAACGACATATTTGAGGCAAAAAGAACATTCTCCATCTCTGAGGTGTACTTACTTTATAAAGAAAAGACGATAAATACCATAAATATCTGAAAGATATTATGCTGTGAGTCAAAAATTGTCTGACGCAATTCCGTGGCATAAGTTTGCGAGGTTCAGTGTTCGATTCCCAGATCACGCAGTGTTATTAGGATATTAGTAATAGATTTCTTTTTGTAGCAGCACTAAGTCTTGATTCGTTAATTTTATAACTCCTAAATAGCAAACAAGCAAAAATAATAGCCTAATGTATGATAGCCTGATCCTGATTGAAAGACAAACCTTGTACTATGGCAATTAGGCAACTGGAAAACTTACTTGGCTTTTTTCTAAATACTTAATTACGTCATATTATTAAAAATACTACACAGTATAAAAATCACACTCATGACACAAAGATATGTTCTGGACCCGAACCCACAAACACTGGCTTAACAGTCAGGGTCATTAACTACTACACCAAGAAGTCAGTTAGTTAAATAAAAGTCGAGATGTTTTCTCTACATCTAATAGTACCTCGAAATTCTCCATTAGTTTTAGGGAGTCGACGGCGGAAGGTAGTCAAGAACACAGTTCATTAATTTTTTACATCGCGGCATCGTGACCACCTATAGTGCGGTCGTGGCATAGTATAAAGAGTCGGTAGTAGAGAATCTCCTTTATATATAAAAAAACAAAGAAATAAATGCCTAGAGCGCTGTCTTACCACGCAAACCTACTCATAACACATACATAATAAAATATTTTTAAACTGCGCAATAATTCCATTGTAATAAAAGACTATTTAGTGTTGTGGTAATCTTTGGGGGAAGCCTATGTCCAACAGTGGACATCTTTTTTTGAAACAAAGTTTGTTTTTTATTTGCTCTCACATTAAAACTTAAAATTATAAACAAACATAAAATAAAATATGAAGCAAATATTCCTTTTCCTCCTATGTCAACTCTAATGTTGTGGCCAAGATCACAACGCTGGTATTCTCGCAGGACACAATAACCACCTATGAGTGACGACAGAATGGTCCGAATTATCCTAATTGTAATCGCTCTTTCTTGTACATATGTACTTACTAAATAGTAAATGTAAATTTAATATATTAGACTTTTGACGCTGAGATGATGATAAGATATATAGGTATTATAGGTACCTTAGTATTGTAGTCATTATATAAAATTAAATTGAAACGTTGCACGCCCTGTACAACGTTGCCACTGTTGCCAACCAAAACCTACTTGTACAGTGTCGTAGGTATTTAACTTGACATTTTGTCTCAGTTTCTTTACTACTTACTTATTTATACAATGTTCATGGTCCCACTTACTTTTAATGTTTTATTTTTATAGTGAGTTCCCATAGTAACGTCTTCCTTTTTTCATGTGGAACACTTGTGGTTTTTGTTTAGAGGACATTCTGTTAAGACTAATAGTGTCTGACAATGTTACGGACCCAACTCAGTTTAGTTTCATTAGAGTTTTCTTATACAGTTCAGAGATATGTCGGTTTTACTCGAAGATGTTTATGTACACTACTCGTACCGTAACTTACAACTTACAATACCAACAATATATATTTTTAAAGACAACTCCCGCCCTAGAGAACAATCTCGCGGGGGACTTTACAAACATACAATTAACGGACACAAATTACAACCAGACTCAGAACAACTCTCTGTGGGTCACACAAAGTTTTGTTCTGTGTGGGAATCGAACCCACAACCTCGTGCACAGCACTGGACCACCAAGGCAGTGAAGTACCCACGCGTTGTCGATCCAACGCCTTAAAATACAAGAGTTTTGTGTTATGGGATTCGTCATCATCATCTCTACCTATTATCATCGCACTGCAGAGTACGGGTCTCCTCCATATATTTGGAGGGATGTTAGCTTACTATACCACGCTGGCCAGACGGGTTGGTATACGGTTTTACTCCCTTAGTCGACTCTTACTACACCCTCTGGATGGAACGGAGTGGGGACATTTGTATTCTTAATCCATCAGCACACGGACTGTTATAGGTTATAAGAAAAATATATTTTTACATACGTTTCTCTTTAAGCAAAGGAGCTGTACCATGACGTCCATATTTATAACTTAATTTGAAATTCGTAAGATGTATCCATCACTTAACTTTAAGGTTGCCAAATCCAAATTAAGATCTCAAATACATCGCTATAATGACGCCATGGCATCGTCCTTTAGGATCTTTACTCGCTCACTATACCAGAGCTTCATAAGTGTCTGTAGTTATTTGGCAGTAGTATTCTGTAGGCAAGCTGCTCGCTTGTGTCTTTACGGCAATCGTACGGATGCATTCCTTGAAGAGCAATGATTCGAATAGCAATGATTCGAATAGCAATGATACTATTCCTTAAAGAGCAATGATTCGTATTTTGGATCATTGCTCTTCGCGGCATAAAAATTAAACTAATTTTTATTCCTCGAAGAGCAGGTTTTCCTAAGTCGCTGATAGAGATGTGGTACCTACTATGTATTATTTCGGTCGAATTTAATAAAAAATATCGATACATAAGTACAATTAATCAGTTAACACATTTTAATAATTATAATGAGATTCGCCAAAAATTGGTAAAATCTAAAGGTCAAAAGGACGCTGAAAAAAGAAACTTTGTTATAAATACCATAGTACAAGAGTGAAATGAAAATGGTTTAATTTCTCTTGGCCACTGCATGGAAAAACTACGATTTAAATTTTCTTAAGTAAGGTAATAAACCTATAATATTGCTATTCTTTGAGAAAAAAAAATGACGTAAAGGCTGATTTACTAAAGATTATTTACACAGTGTTGTTATTATATGTGTATTTAAATATTCATATTTTAGTTATGGTAAGGGAAACCGAGACTATTCTTTTAAGAATAATTTATTATTTAATAATAACTTATTCAAAATGTGACTTGAATGTTTCTTAGACAACATTTTTATAAAGATTTCAATAATGTTAAAGTGTCTTAAACCAATGTTAAAAATATGTCATTATTATATTTATTTTACCATGTAGGCTAAATGTTGCCAATATGGGATGGTAGTCGCCATTCTTGGACTTTATTCCTGCTTTCCATCAGGCAGAGTCGAGTCACTATAGTAGGTTAATATAAACAACATCTAAATTTATATCCTTTCTAAGGCTATATTCAAATTATAATAGATCTGTAAAAGATTGATTTAACATTAGCTAAACTTGTAAAAAATCGAATGATTTATTTTGTATTTCTTGTAAAAATCAAAGAAACTGTGATTTTAGACATATTGTAAAATTGATATGGTAAAGTGATATTCCATAGCACGTCGAAGTGCGATCTTTTTAGTGCAATGCCTATAATATATACATATAATAATATAGCTCTGTTCATAACTACTTCCTTGTAGGTAGAAATAGAACAATGTTAGAATATTGTTCCTTGAGCTTGTGAACTTTGTTGATATCATTAAAATGTATAAAAGTTGGTATTGATAACTACATACAACAGTAAATTAATGTAAATGATTCATCATTCATATTTACGTGTAGTGTTCAATTAATATTTGAAAAATAAACGAGTTGATGATTTTATCGATATTTTTATTAAATTCGATCAAAATAATACATAGTACCACATCTCTATCAGCGACTTAGGAAAACCTGCTCTTCGAGGAATAAAATTTATTTTAATTTTTATGCAGCGAAGAGCAATGATCCAAAATACGAATCATTGCTCTTCGAGGAATAGTATCATTGCTATTCGAATCATTGCTATTCGAATTATTGCTCTTCGAGGAATGCATCATCGTACGCACTATTACTGTACCAAGTTATTAACTTACCAAAGAGGTAAAGAAATATAATTAACGCCTTATTCTATTGACTTTCGATAAAAGCTTTAATGGCGGATGTCTATATAAGGAATCTACGTGATAAGTTTCAAGTTAGAATACACTTTATGGCGTTGGATATTGCATTTGCATTTCTGTTTAAAACCATTCTGTTTAATTATTGAGACATATCATACATTATCCGCACTAAATTTATATTCTACACCAATAATAGACATTGATGATGTACTTATTATAACTACACATGTTTTTGCAAATAAACTATCTTTATCTTTAAAAGCGAATATAAGATAAGGAATTGGAAACATATCATTTAGGGAGAAAACAGTATTTAAAAACTAAGGAAATAATAAATTATTCCACATGTTCTTAAAAATAAATGAAATAAAAAAAAGTACTTAACGTAATTGATAATTATAATTAATAAAGAAGATTAAATCTTTTAAAGTTTGAGGATATTTCTGTCCTTTTTCGGCAAAATAATATCTACTATAACGTTATAGAGAAATGTGACGTCATAAAACAGCACTTTTGTCTCAGTATTATTCTGTGACTCTTAACTCTTATGAAACGAGATCATAAGTATGGATGGATGGATGGATGTTTGTTACTATTTCACGTAAAAACTACTGAACGGATCTGGATGAAATTAGGCACAGAGATAGATTGGTCTGGAATAACACATAGGCTACTTTTTACAGCGAAAACCGACATGCACGCGGGCGGAGCCGCGGGCAACAGCTAGTATACGATATTTTTATTGGATGGCATCAAAATATAAAATGCTAGTGGACATTTCATGTTTTGACGCCATAAATAATTCAAAACAGCAGTCAAATTCTAGTTTTGTTCTGCATATTTTTTCAGGTAATTGGACTATTTTAACTTCAAACAGTGACACAGAAGAGACGTAAATAGCAATGAGAGACGTGAAACAACTCATTATGGTTCACGAAATGGTTCTATCGATAAATTTAGTCGTAGCCAAACTAGCCGGCGCGATCCGATTAATCTTTGTAATGGTCGGTCGCCGGATTATAGATCGAACAGATGGCTACTAGATATTATCCTCTTGATTAGAAACGATTGATATCGATGTGAAAATTGATAGATTAGTTATCGATAATTGATTTTATGGATGTATACGATAGAATAATATTCTTGAATTAAATAATTACGGTGTTATTTTTTGGTACTAAGTAATAGTTTCTTTTAATAACAAAGTAGACCCGTGTGTAGACGTCATAAGTATTGTGTGTCGACGTACTAACAGTAACGAACATTATAAAAACTACGACCAAGTGAGGGTAGTTACTAAACCTTTCGCTTCGCAACGAAGTCGGCGGCACCGCTCACCCGCACCAGTCTATTGCGTAGGACATAATTATTATAGTGCACAAGTGTGTGTGCAAACACAGGTGCACTCTTTATTACTTCACTCTTGTAGTCCGATGGGATGGCAATCCGACACGATCGGAGAGGACAAGCTGAGGACTTACGTGCTTGGCACAGGCAAAGGTGGAGGGCGCGGAGATTAGGATTGAATTAAAAATAATAATTCGTCACTGGAAAGGCAAAATTACTTCTGTCATACAAAGTGGGCATAATTGAGTTATATACATATTCGGAATCAGCGATTTTTTCTGCGTCGATCTGCCTAGGAACCATTGCAATCAGAGCATTTTTGTGGCGTTTAAGTAACCTAAAAAAATGTGCTGCTTTTTTTTCCTAATTACTGAAGCGACGCGTTTTTTGGCCAATTTTTCACTCATGTCGCTCAAGAAATATTTCCTGAATATTAAATATTAAGTTTGGCGCTTGAGTAAAATTGCCTTTGTGTAGCCTAAAAAAGAATGGCCTTTAAGTAATTTGTGCTTACCTTGAATGTAATAAAAATTCAGCTAAAGAAATTTTAACTGATTACGAATAAAAAACATTTTAAGTAATTTTAGTTGAAGTTACTTAGTTATCCTATCGCCTCATGAGTCAAAATCCTAGACATGAGGAGAATAAAATATTTCCCTTGAAGTTATTTTGATACACCAACACGACACTAAAATTTATGCTAAAGAAATTTCATCCTACTCAAATTTACTAATAGTATTGTGTTCAGTACTTTTAAAATACAATCGTTGTTTACATTGGTGGCGTTTAAGAAAATTTGGCTTACTAAGTTATTGGGTCAAAATTACTGAAGCGCCACTTATCTTGGAAAGTAGTAAAAAAAACGAATTTCAACCACTTCCAGTAAACGCATGCTACAAATAGAATTATTTATAAAGTTATTTCATTGAAATCGGATGATTGTGTAAAAAGATATGATTTTTTTTCTAAAAATAAAAACTTTGATCGGCTTTATCTCGAAACAACCTATTTTCACTTCAGTAATTTTTGAACGCATGGATGTCGGTCATCGCAATAAAAAAAGTAGCCTATTCGCTATTCCAGACTATAATCTATCTCTAAGCCAAATTTCATTCAAATCCGTTCAGTAATTTTTACGTGAAAGAGCAAAAACATTTATCCTCACAAACATTCACATTAATAATAGATATTAGTAGGATTAAATCGATCCCTTATTGGATCAAAAACTTATTTTTTTTATATCACCTAGCTCGATTTATTATCAGCAAATTTATTCAGACTATTTTGATTTCGGAATGAATTTCTCCATGCAGTAGTAAATTAGCAATCCGCCAGTAACAATTAGTGAAATGTTGAACTAAATATAGCGGACATCGCTTTGGCACTAGGAGCATCATGAAAATTACTGCTGAAATATTTAAATCTTCGTCTTCTTCGAGACTATTGAATACCTAAATGTATTTTGAATAGCGAAAATTATGAGTGAGAGGACTTATTTATATACCTACTATTAGCTCTTACAAAAGCTTTTAGTGATCATTGTAATAATTATAAGACTAAAATATTATTATACCTACTTAGGTTCCATCTTAGCCATAAGACGTCCACTGCTGGACATAGGCCTCCCCCAAGGTCTTCCACATCATCCGGTCCTGAGCTGACCTTGTCCATCGGTTGCCCGCAACCTTTACCAGGTCGTCGGTCTACCTACTTAGGTTAAATTACTGCAATTATTATTATGTTTTATGCATAATATCATATAGCTGAGCGGTGGCCATTTTTTACATGCGTGTGACGTACACCACACAAAATATGATTGTTTAATGTCATCTGTTTAAATATGTGTTTGTATGTTGTGCGTAATTTTCTTTCTTTCTTTAAATTATACGTAGGTATTTTAGGCTTTGTTAGGTTCAAATTATTTTTTACCCGTTGTAACACTAATTTTCATAACTCTATCTTTAAAAATGAAAGACTTTAATACAAACTTTCTTCGCCTGTTTCTCCTAAAGTGGAGAAAAGGGCGATGAAAGTGGATAGAATTTTCAAAAATCCTTTTTAGTGCTCACCTACAGTGTAAAGGGAACCGGCATGCAAGTTTTCAAAGTCCTAGCCTCTGTAGTTTCAGTTGAGCGTTGATGAATCTGTCAGTCGGTCAGTTGGAACAATAAAAAAACCTTAGATTAGTATCCAGCTGCGGCTCCGTTACCATGTTGTGTCTATCTATAAAAAGTATCAGCTCTCTATTAGTTAAAGAATTTTCCGAATCGGATCTAGTTTTTTTTGTTGCTGAACCTTTTTACTGTAGTATCAAAACTGCCAGATGCGATTCTGCCGATGAGTAGAAAATTCGATAATATTTTTCTTTATTTATTTTCTAATATTGTACAAGGGTTAGTTTTAAAAGGACTGTAAAATCTGAAAAAAGGTTTTAGAGACAGCAAACTCAGAGAAATGGAATACCTAAATCATTAATTTTTGTACTAGTACTTAAGTACAAGAGTTCTTTAGAATATGCTAGTACTACTAAACCTAGGGTTGTGTTGGTTTTGTCAGAAATCTGGCCGCAACTAAAAATAATGCCTCGTACGTATTTGAAATTGTATTTTATAACCTGAAGTCTATTGTAGTGAAATGACTTGGAAATGGTGACAGTTACCGCCATCTGTCACACTGGACGTGAATTACAGGCCCAACGTGATTATTAAGAGGCTCATAAAATAGGTCATGAATAAAATGAAAGGCATCCTGGAGTAATAAAGTGGCGTGCTTCAAGAGGTGTTAGCAGCAATGAGGAGTGATTTGGGTTATGGATTATTTAGTATTAATTATAGTTTATTTATTTATTTAGGGTTAGCGGCACATCGTCCCGGCTTCGCACGAGTTTTCGTAAGATTCCTTTTTTAAAAACAGATATTATATTCCTACACAGGATAAAACTTTGTGTGACCCACAAGGAATTGTTCTGAGTCTGGATGTAATTTGTATCCGTTAATTGTATGTTTGTAAAGTCTCTCGCGACACAGAGCTTGTTCTCTAGTGTGGGAGTTGTCTTTAAAAATATATATCTTATTTTACTAGCTGATAATCTAGTAGTTTTTGAGTTTTTTCATTACAAACAACAGATACGAAATACAGCCAGATTCGGAACATCCATTTCTAGATCACACATTTTTTTCGTGCATTGGTAAATACTAAGCGAGGTAACCACTTAAGCCACCATAGTAATCAAAATATTACGTCACACACGCCTTCATACTTATGTGGGTATGTAGACAAAACCTCGATAGTCACGTGGGCGTTGTTTGTGAACTAAATCTCTATACTTAGCAGCCATCCGCAATCGATATACAAAGTTGTAAATGTTCCATTAACAATTCACTAAGTTTAGGAGGTCATACTACTAGCCGATGAGTTTTATAAAGCTTCCTCTACATAATGCGCCAACATAAGCCAATGAAAACCACAGTACAGTGTTGTATGTACGTTGTAATACATACATAACATACATATCATCACGCCCGTCTCCCAGTGGGATAGGCAGAGACTATGGTACGCCAATTGCTTCGATCCAAACAGCCTTCGCCTCCTCTACATTCATCAACATCTTCATGCATGAACGTCGATTCTGGGTACTTTTAACTTGACCAATATTGTAATAGTATGTTATATATTTATGTATATGTTTATGTATGTATTGTATAGTATTTATATAGTGAGTACACGACACATAACCTACTATACTTTTCAAAAGCCATCCAAAGGTTGTCTGGAAGAGATTGCTTTTAGTGATAAGACCGCCCATTGTACAGCTTTTTTTTTTTATACTACCAAGGTGGCAAACAAGCATACGGCCCGCCTGATGGTAAGCAGTTACCGTAGCCTATGGACGTTTGCAACACCAGAGGTGTTACTCACACGTTGCCGACCCTTTAAAAACCTTATATGTAACTCCTTTCTTGAAGAACCCCATGCTATAGTCTCTTGGAAAAACCTCGGCAGGGAGCTCATTCCACAGCTAACTAAACCTATATCAAACTCTTATTTTCTACTGTTGTATTTTTGCTTGGTGTATAATAAAGAATATTCTATCTATCTATCTGCACATAAGACTATGACTGGAACATTGAGAAGAGCTTTACGTCCCACGAATAGGTTCAATGCAAACTATAGCTTCCGTCTTCAACTTTTACATTGTTTAAGTTGTAAGATTGCGCTCTGTGAATTCACATTTTCTAACATAGAAATCGTTAATTCGTGTGACACTGGAGATTTATAGACAGTACCGATTCGGGCTATTTTTTTTAAGCTATTACGAATACGAATACAAATTCTCTAAACGGCCTATTATTGGCCGTTTAGAGAATTCGTCATTAAAAAAAGTATCACCGCTGTGAGCCGGAGTTTGTTTCGTTACGGAATTTCTGGATTCGGTCTCCATGCTCAAGGCCCGCGATAGAAGCTATGCAATAGCTTAAAAAAATAGCCCGAATCGTTACTGTCAAAAAATCATCAATCAAACTTCCAATTAACGGACTCAAAGATATTATATAGGTAACTCCTTATTGTATACCAAAATATTTATATTTAAAAAAGACAATTATATTTATATTACTTTTATAATAATTTTAAATGGTAATGCACAAACACAGACTATAATATTATGTATGTCTGTGTCCACAGAGTACACCCAGACTCAAAGCAACTACATACATATTTGTTTTCAGGAAGAAATCTCAATATTGAGTTCGCCTTTTTTGTAAGAAAGTAAACTCATTTATCTATTTATTGTATTTATTTACTGTATCCATAGGTACATAAGGCCTTATAGCTAAAAGTGTTTCAATTATGAAGCCCAATTGGGGCATATAAACATAGAATTAGTACCTACGCCATACTTCTTTTGATTTATTGGTATCTTCAGTAAGTACTCAATTACATCACAGACTATAACTCATATATCTATCTAGTATTCTAGACCATCCTTTGCAGGCTCATTTTCCTCACTTATACTGAGATTTGGGCTGTTCGTGCGTGAATTTATCTAGACCATTCGAACATAATATTGCCGCAGGACACTTGAAAGAAAACTCGAGTACATTTACAACCCTTAGGTCACGGAGAGTAATGATGGAAGGAAATATTGAAGGAGCATTGGATTTTATCTTGTGTCAAGTTTATTTTTATTTATTTAAGAATTTTATGTACATACTGTACAATGATAGGCTACATTTTATTTAATCGAAAAATAGGATACTTACATAAATAGTTATTAAAATTAAAGTAACCTAACCTACTTACAAACAATCATAAACATGATGGGCTTAATGCCATAGGCATTCTCTACCAGCCAACCTAAGGGTTATGCAGAGATAAACAAAGTAGGTGCAAGATTCAAACCATACCATAGCCGTAGGAAAAAAGTATGCTGGCATTTGTTTTTATGACGTTCATAAGTATCATGTATTTGATCTAAATGAATAAATGAGTTTGACTTTGACTTTGACAAAATAAGATTAAAATTGAAACGGAATATTTTTAAATAAATACAATAACGTTTACAATTTTTAGTACAATCTTCTGTGTTAGTCGTAGCGTAATTATACAATATCTCGTAGTTTCTTTAATTAATGGGCAATAAAGTGCTAAAATACTTCTTGAAATCTGATTGGTAGTTTTAGAGACAAACATCAGCGCACTCTTTATATCCTCACCCTCATAGTCCGATGGGACGGCATTCCAACACGACCAGAGAGATCAGATGTAGGACCAACGGCTTCACGTGCTTTCCAAGGCACGGGGGTGTAAACACCATAATTTTCCAAACTCCGGGCGTCCTTACGATGTTTCCTTCACCGTTAGGAGATGGCGAATCATTTGATTAGTACATAATATTCATTTAACAAAGTGAAATTCACATTGGTACTGCCACCCGGGATCGAACTCGTTAATACTTAATAATAATTACTTTCCCACTCAGCCATCACAGCTATCTATAATAATAATAGATTAAAAACACTTCTACAATATAATTATTACAATTTCTATGGTTTTTACATTCTTTTGTTGTTTGACTCATTTCACTCTTTGATGAATAACTTTATTAACTTAGTTTGTTTAACTTTTGTCCTTTTTGTTCTAAAGTTTACTCTGGGGGTTAAATGTAGAAACTATGTTGTATATTAACCTGTTTCCACTTTAGCTTTGAAACTTCTTACAGTAAGTGTATTGTATATTTTTAATTTGTGAACTTTACGGCGCAGCGTAAAGTTCACGTTGTTCTCTTTTTTATAAAAAACTAAATGTTGAGCAGTAATTTAAGCTTTAGTGTTTCTAACCGACTTCAAAAAGGATAGGTTGTCAATCCTACTAATATTATAAATGTGAAAGTTTGTTAGGATGGACGGATGTATTTATGGATGTTTGTCTCTCTTTTACGTAAAAACTCATGAACGGATCTGGATAAAATTTGGCATAGAGCTAGATTATAGTCTGGAATAGCGAAAAAGATAACTTTTTATCACGATAACAGACATCTACGCAGACGGAGCCGCGGGCAGCTAGTTCGTCATAATAAATATTATAATTTTTATTAACCTATGTACTTGACTCAATTATTTGAAGATGGCTGGAATAATTTTACTAAAACTATGTTTTGCAGTTTACCTACAACTGTGTATGATCAAATTTTACACTGAACACACATTCATATTGTTCTACTTAATATAAAACCAGTATGTATTATGTATATACAACGAATTAAAATCACATTAGGAGGTTGCGTACTGAATAATAGCCATAAATACCGCCGAGGTAAGTAGTTAGCTCAATGTGCACCACCTACATTCATTTGTCTTTTGTGGGAACTAATTTACGCGTTTTGGGTGGCAAGCCGTTTAGTTTTATTTTTCTTAAAAGACAACTTTTTTTATACTACCAAGGAGGCAAACAAGCATACGGCTCGCCTGATGGTAAGCAGGCAAACAAGCATACGGCTTGCCTGATGGTAAGGAGGCAAACAAACATACAGCTCGCCTGATGGTAAGCAGGCAAACAAGCATACGGCTTCGCCTGATGGTAAGCAGTTGCCTATGGACGCTTGTAACACTCGCGCGTCGGCGACCCTTTAGAAACTTTATAACTCCTTTCTTGAAGAACCTCATGCTATAGTCTCTCAGGAAAACCTCGGCATTTCACAACCTAATCGTTCGTGACTACAACTTCCGCACTAGGGAACAAGCCCTGTCTCACGTGGGACTTTACAAACATACAGTTAACACAAAGTACACCCAGACTCGGGACAACTATTTATGGATCACATAATTTTTTGTCCCAAATGGATCGAACCCACAACAAGCCGCGCAGTGGTAAATGGCGATGTAACCACTTAAAGCACCGAACCAACCGTGCAGTCAAGTCCGTTTTGATTTGATTGCAAAATTGAAATGAATATAACACGTAATTAGGTTTGTGTTTCATTTACTTTATATCCTCAATACGAGAGTTTGACTCGCTCTTGGCCGGTTTTATCTTATACCAGGGTCACAGATAATATAATACTAGTACAGATACCCCATCCCATACAAAGAATTGGTTCCCTGCTAACTCGGGCTAACCGTGCGGCTAAATTTTTACTATTTATGCGACACTAGATGTCTATATCCAACAGATTACGTGCATACACATAAAATCAACAGATGGCGACACTTTATAACCGAGTTTATTTATGTTAAAGAAAATATATTCTTCCCAAAAAATAGTAGGCATCTACACCGAACACCGACCATAAAGGGTAGGTATCGCTTATTGTCTCGGGCTCGGGCCACGTTTACTCGCTCAAGGTCACGCGCTTTACGTACGAAATATACACTTATTTTGACTGTTTGCTTCCGTATTTAACTAGCGCTCCGCCCCGGTTTCGCCCCGGGCTAAACAATTTTTTCCCGTATCTTAACAGAAGTTTACGGTATAGTGTTAAGTTTTTTGTTGATGGCTTTAATTACGTATACCTATAAAATAAAATGTATTTTTTAATTATTCGTGAAACTATAATAAACATTTTTTTTTGTTTTGTCAGTTCAAATTAACAAATAAGTATATTATACCTACCTAGCATCTATCAATTCAGTACCTACGAGATGAGTCGAATTAGAGTAATAATAATATTTTCTGACAATTCACATACCATCTGAAACCAGGCTTGGCACAGCACAACAAACAGAGCTCATCACACAAAGATTTGTCCTGAATGGTAATCGAACCCATGACCCCCCCAACTTAGTAGTTAAGAGTCACTAACCACTAGACCAACAGGCCAATCAGGAGTAAGTATAGCATTCTGTGGTATTCGTCCAACAGTCCCATGGTACTGGGTTCGAATCCCAGATTCATGTCCAATTTTTGAAATTTGTTTTTTGTAGATGGTTTTAATATCAGATAATATTTTTTTTAATTATTAGGAAAAATATAATAAATCTGTAGGTAATTATTAAGTATCAGTTCGAATTCACAAATAGGTAATTTTCTCACAGTAAGGATCGTCGATACCTTAGCACCGTACGGAGGTACCCGTATCCGGCCGAACCGGGTTCGAATCCCAACATCGGATACACTTTTTGTATTTTCTATTTGTTTAGTTTTTAAAATATTGAATCCCAACATAGGATACACTTTTTGTATTTGTTTAGTTTTTAAAATATTTATGATAATAAATCTTAAATTTTTCTTCATAATTTTGATAACGTAAGACATTTTTAAAGTTTTTTTGTTGAGAGAAAAAATATATATACCAGTATTATTTATTTTTAACCTAACTTTATATATTTTTATACCTAGTATGACCCAACAGTAAAATTTTAATTTATAAAAATCTAAAAATGCATACAGCGCCAGCGCCATTACTCACAAGTCACTCGCAAGTTTCAACTTCTTAGTAGTACAAAATACTGCCGCCAGGACTACGGCGACATTATTGAATTTTGAAAATATATAATTATAATTTTGTTTTATGAGCCCTCTATTTCATTTTCCTATGCTAGTAGGATTTCTTAAAATATGTACGTATATGTTTCAGGCTATATTTCTTCCAGGTTTGAATTTTACATAAACGTAAATAACAAATCGATATATGTAACTCCATCTATTGGTATTTATTCGTACTAATTTTGATTTGTTCCTGATGAGACCCCATGCCAGGGTTTTGTATAACCCTGATGATACAGATACTAGTTGTTGCCCACGGCTACGCCCGCGTAGATGTCAGTTATCGCGATAAAAAGTAGCCTATTCGCTATTCGAGACTATAATCTATCTCTAAGCCAAATTTGATCCAGATCCGTTCAGTAGTTTTTACGTAAAGAATAACAAACATCCTTACATACATAGAGGTTGGATTGTCATACAGGTCAAAACTTTATAAATAAATGTTTGTTCCGAGTCTGGGTGTAATTTGTGTCTATGTGAATAGTATGTTTGTAAAAGTTGCCGAGACACAGAGCTTGTTCCAAGGATACATTATATCAGGATATTTATAGAAGGTATATGTATACCTCTAAACTTTGGAATGCACCTACTATCATGTTATCTCTACATTACCCTAGGTTGACTGTTAGAGTATGCTTTTTGCATAAAGTCCGCCTATGTACAATATAATGTGCAAAAGTTAAATAATTAAATAATAAACGCTCCTGCGCTCTTCCAGTATTGTTTTATTCTCGACGCTTTCCTAGGGCTACGGTAACTGCTTACCATCAAGTGGGCCGTAAATCTGTCTGTCACCTTAGTAGAATAAGGAATCTCACCACTCACTAAATTAAAAACAGGAATAAATAGATTTTTAAAACCTTTTTGTATTTTCAAGTACCTACTCGTCGAATGCGGCAGTCAACTCCCATTTAATACTTTTAGGCTACAGCAGCAACAGCTAGCGTGCAAACCAATTTTTTTCCCTACAGTAAACCCAACTGTCAATTCGCCTATAAAAAATGTACCTACCGATGGCTTTTGCGAATATTCCGTGTATCGAGTTTTCGTAAAATTTACAGTTTTATGTCATAAAGAGAGAGAGAAATAGTTCTGTTCTGTCCGCGACTTCACTCATATTTTGCTTAGGCATAGTACGTACTATATATAGCTACCATATAAAATATATAAAAGTATTATTGTGCTAATATAAATTCGAAAGTAACTCTATTTGTATGTATGTTTGTTAGCTTTTCACGACTAAATGGTTGAACGGATCTCAATGAAATTCGGCGAGGAGATCGATAAAATCCTAAGAAAATATATAAGGGTTTTATCGCGATAACGGACATCTACGCAGTCGAAGCCGCACGAAACAGCTAGTTTAAATATATATAGATAAACAATAAAGCCAACAATACCTACCATATCTCACTTGAATAGGTAATAGTTTATATTTTCATAGTGACGCACTTGAAATTTATTTGTACACGCCCGTATTTCATATACCAACAGTTTAAGCAATAAATATGAATATATGTATGTCCGTTTGTTACTCGATGGATTTGTATCTGATAGATTTATTTATTACCTGGATTAGTTTACATGCAGAGTATAGAGGTTCTGTAACATTTACTATTCACGTGGACGAATAATTAATGCCAAGTTTACACGATATACCTAGTGACCGAAGTAGGCTTATTCCCAGGCGCTCCATAATGTTATTTCTAGCGGCTCCAAATTAAGAGCAACGCAAAGACATTTTAGTATTTTATTGAAGTGAAAACTTTTTGGAACACTTTCTGTATTCAAACTTTTTGGGTTAACAAAAATCATGGAACTCGCGTTATCATCACCGAACGCTTTCCATATTCAAAAATAATAATCCAATAGTTCCGTCATCTCACAAAACCTCATGCATGTTGACAAAATCATGTTCCATTCATCAGCAAACAAATCCAGTCCAGGACTTGTCTCTAGTAGCACGTTTAGACCCTTTAACATCTCAGCTTAGTTGTCGATGTGTTTGCTGATCACGAGGTCCCGGATTCAACTCCCGGGTCGGGCCAAAAAATGATATTGGGTTTTTCTGTCAACAAATTCACCTTATATCAGAGTTTGGAAATTTGCGATGTTCCCCGTGCCTCGGAAAGCACGTAAAACCATTGGTCCTACGCCTGATCTCACTTCGGTCATGTCGAATTGCCGTCTCATCGGACTATAAGAGTGAGGAATTAAAGAGTGTATTTTAAGCACACATTAGCGCACTTAATATCTTCCGCGAAAATTGTTACCTACTCTCCGTTGAGATTAGCTACCGTGATCGAAATTCGGTTAAGAGGACATTAGTATTAATTAGCAATTATATATTCAAACACGTACTTATGTCAATACAAGTAAAAGTAAGCATGAAATATTATCCTAATTTACCATTGTTAAATACATTCGATATAAATGATGGATAACTTATTGAGGAGTCGATCGTTCAAAAACGAATTAGCTGTCAGTAATGTCAATATTAATTAAAGATAAATAAATCTTAACATGATTAACGGACTCGTTGGTAACATCAAGCCCTATTAATATTATAAATGAGAAAGTAGGTAACGCTGTTGGTACTGTAAAGGTTTATTGGTAGTCGCTCGCTGTCGCTGGTTGTATGACCATAGTGAAACTTCTGGCGATTCGAAAATAAAAAAGAATAATGTCGTAAACAATAATGATCGGTCAGTCATGAACGGGCTACGTTAGGAGTCTTATCATAAGTTATTTTATACTTGAATTTGCGATTATAATACTAAGCAGGGAAGTTGAAATATAATAAGTTCTATCGGGGTTTTACTTGTGCGTCAAAGTATCCAAATTATAGCTGAAATCCTACCGCTGCGATACACAACAACTCTTGCAGTTAAGGAGTGTCTCCCACAGGTAATATCGTTGAAGAAATGTTCAGCAATGGAGGTTCCACATTACCTAAAGTTAAACACAGATTATAAGTCATAAAAACTATTATTTTAAGGACAAATTTACCTATATTTGAGACCTACGGGTCTCCAGCGCCCATTTAGGGATTGAATTGCGTTTTGAATGAAACGTTTTCCTATCCCAGGGATACTCCATCTTAAAGCCCTGGTGTAAAAAAATGGGTTGGCAACACGCAAGTGGTAACTGCTTAACATCAGGCGGGCCGTAAGCTTGATAGCCAACCAAGTAGTATAAAAAAAATCGATAGATGCATTTACGTGCCACGAAAATGAAATGATTTATTTTTTTATGCACCTACACTAATACGCGGTCGGAAGCTAGTAATGTTACAAAAAAAGCTAAATCACTCTTTCGGTGACTGATAACTCCTAATAAATAAGTCGTTATCACCAATGGCGCTAATAGCCAAGACTAAAACATTACATTGTAACAAATAGACGAAATAGAACACAAAATAGAGCCATAAATATACTCTCACACACCCCATTCAAATTACGTAGCGCGTATGAGCAGTAATAAACTACTACATAAGGGTATACTTCCATTTCAAGAGATACTATAGCTCTTTTATACAAAACTAGCCCATGCCCACTTTGTTGGGCATTTTTCGGGTTAATAATATATATAAATAAATATAAATAGCCTACTAGCTGTTGCCCGCGACTCCGCCCGCGTGGATGTCGGTTATTGCTGTACAAAGTAGCCTAGGTGTTATACCAGATTATAATCTATCTCTGTGCCAAATTTCATCCAGATCCGTTCAGTAGTTTATACGTGAAAGAGTAACAAACATCCATCCATCCATCCATTCATCCAGATATAAATATAGATATAGAAAAGTGATAAACCATCACAGCCTGTCATATGTAACGTACAGATAGTTTTTGTTCTGAATGTAAGGTTTACTTTGTGTTCTTAAAGTGTAATAAGCCCCATAATACCATGGCGTGTTATCACTTTCGCAGTCAGTAACGTAGACACAATAGATGTTTTATTGTCATGACGTTTATAGGCGTTCACTGTCCTTCAAAGTGTTAATGTGAGTCGTTCGAGCGAGAAAGAGGGACAGAGCTATACACGCTATATAGCTCCGTCTCTCTTTCTCGCTCGAAAAAATCACGTTTAACACGTCATGGTATTTGTGCGAGCTTCCCAGTACTTAGTAATATACGAGTACCTATTAAAAATTATACATACATACATATCATCACGCCCGTCTCACAGTGGGGTAGGCAGAGACTATGGTACGCCAATCGCTTCGATCCAAACATACTTCCTTCGCCTCCTCTACATTCATCAACCTTTATGTATAAAAAATATATTTATAATGTTTTTCATTTTCATTAATAAACACGAAGTCAAATTTAATGTCGGTGATATTAATTATAAAAATACTTACGTTTTCACAGTATCTTGTCTTCCTAAAACCCATCCTATAACTCACCAACCCACGCTATACGAGACACTTTCACAAGTACCTATCCAATACCCTTATCAAATACAGAAATATTAACATTTCCACGTTTTAAATAAAGATTCTCTTTGAAGTAATACTTATAGGCTTACGAGAGCTTATAGGCAGGAGAATTTTGGAAATAATTGAAAATACTTATAATAAGGTGAAGGAAGCCAACCGTAGATTCGCTACCGTCACGGCCGTAATGAGGCGGTGGTAGGAGGCAAGAGGGGGATAGCAGCTACCAAACTTTCATACAAAATCACTTTTAATCAAGACGAAATTCCTATTTTTCCGAAGTAGAACAAGAGGTGGATACGCCCATTGCTCATGAGTATCTTAAGAGAGGTGGGGCACTATAATAGCGATAAAGCTCTATTGTGAGTACAGCTCCTCTAGACAAGTGGCATAAACGGTAGTCGAATCGAAAAGTCAAAAAAGCAAATGTATGGGATTTGACGTAAGTTTACGATATCATGTCGTAAACTAACGTCAAATCCCATACATTTGCTTTTTTGACTTTTCGCTTCGACTACCGTTAATGCCACTTGTCTAGAGGGGCAGGTAACTAAATCTCTGGTTATATGTAGAAGCGTCCATAAGGTACGGCAACTGTTTAACATCAGGCGGTCCGTACGCTTGTTTGCCACCCAAGTATGAATGCTTGACCGTATTGCGGCCTTTGATCTGAGAGTATTGGCAGTATTGGAGAGCATTATTATTGTCCTCCCTCACTCATTTCAATCGGAGGGAGATAAGGCGTAGGACCGACGCGCGAGACCTCTACGTACTTTTCAAAGCTCGGGGGTACACCGGCAATTTCTAAACTTGGGCATCTATTGTGAATTTCTTGATAGAAATACCCAGATCTATTTTTGGCCCGAACCGGGCATCGCACCCAGTTCGGGCCTTGTAAACCGCAGTTGCACTCAACGACCGCTAGATTAACTAGGCAGTTAAAGTTGAATACAGGTATTATGCAGCTTAAACTTAGATTAGCTAAAAGTAAATATTAAACATGTTACCCTACGAATCTAATCCTGCATACAGAGGTTGATGAATGTAGAGAAAGCGAAAAAAGTATGTCTGAATCGAAACAATTCTCGTACCTTAGATTCTGCCTACCCTAATGGGAAACTTGCGTGATGATAATGCATGTATATTTAGCCCTTACTCTAGAAAGAGAGAACATATAAAAACAATACAAAGTACAAGATACAAACGACAAAACAAATCGAGTGAAAAACAAAATCGATCGCTTTAATCTCTCCCATCTCTCGCATAGCTTTCGGTAGTACGCTATCTCGATTCTCGAAACTGATAGGTTAATGCTAGGAGGCTGACCTGCCATATATTATCAACTCGCTGCGACGTACTGCCGATAATCGATATCGAGATGTTGTGGCACATAACGCGGCAATTTCGTCTTGTTTAAGCTGTCGGTAATATTGCTGGAAGTGGCTTTAAAATTGCTGCTTGGGCTTTATATTGTTGGTAGCGGTTATTTATTAGTTGTTCAGCATTGGTATTGGTGTATCGATTTTGTTCAGGCGATGCCTAGTTTGGGATCAGATGGCGTTTTGTGAGTTGAATTGTCCCAAGATATTTTTACTAGTCTTGCAACGTATAATTATAGGTATTCTTACTTGGCTAGACGCCGAATACTGAACATTTGAAGGGGCTTACAAGCTGAATGGTAGGCCGGGAGTGAGTGGTAGCAAAGCATTATTTTGAGTTTTTATACCACTTGGGTGGCAAACAAGCATACAGCCCGCCTGATGTTCTTTTTTATTGCTACGTCGATCGCTCTATACTGCGTCGCGGGATACTTTACGATCATAACAATAATTAACGTTCACAAAGTCTAGCCAGATTCGTGACAACTTTTATAGATCACACAATTTTTAGTCCCGTGTGGGGATCGAACCTACAACACGCCGCGCAGTGGTAAATGGCGAGCTATTCACTTAAGTCACTGAATCAACCGTGCAGTAAACTTTCCCAAACAGACGTATCTCGTCTTGTATCTTTTTCCATAGGGAGTGCAATAGATATATCAATTTATTAATTACCCATTAGCATCAGTAACAAACCAACCAAATTCACTACAGTTGGACCCCAGGGTGCTACACCGGGGCATGAACTCAATTTATAAATAAATAACGCAAACATAATTGATTACAATCTATATTTGGCCCAAACAAAGTACGGATCGATGAGCTAAACAATGTATTTTCGTCGGCATCCATCATTAAAATTGTGTTCGCGGCTATAACCACGCAGGACACTAATTTGTTGACAGAACCCAGCACGGTAAATATTTTTAAAGACTGTCTACAAACTCCCCTTTGTGTGTATTTAAAATGGCATTTAAAAGTACTAATATTGATTTTTTTATACTACTTGGATGGGCAAATATGACTACGGCTCGTCTGATGCCGCAACCTATGGACGCTTGTAATATCAGAGGTATCATTTTTTGGTGTGTAGCCGACCCATTTTTTTTCATCATTTCGATTATTAAAATTTCTTCTAAGTCGTGTGAGTTTCGTCACGGGTTTTCCTTCAGCATTAGAAGAATTATTTGTCTGTGATCTATCTCTCAGGACACAATCTATCTCCTTGCCAAATTTCATTAAGATCCGCTTAATTAAATTTTGGCTATATTATAGCTATATTATATTATAGCTATACAGCTATAATAGAACAGCCGTTTAGTAGTGAAAGAGTAACAAACTAACCAACAACCAAACTAAGCACGCATAAGATACCTACATAGTATTGCCATTGACATTAAAAATATATTAATTAATGTTACTTTCCTATACAAGAACGTAAAGTCGACAAATGATATAGCTAATTAGAAGGTATAAATAATAAACGGTGCGATATAAAGAACAGGAAATTGCTCTGAACATCAGACAGTAGCTCATAATTGAGTGCAAAAACGGTACTTCTGTACGAATGAGTCTAATTAATGAACTTTGGTGTGTATTTGGTGCTGGTTTACCCCAGAACCTGTGAACTTACTACTCACTTTAAGTGAGGTAGCCCGACTGAGGAAGGACCTTCACCTTACGTAAGATCTCAGCCAAATAATTACACACAGTGGTGTATTTGTGTTTCTGTGTGTAAGTACAGGTCTCCAGCACTCAATTAGGTAAACATTTAAAAAAAATGAATACTACAGGAATACTACATCTTGAAGCCATAGTGTAAGAAAAAAGGGTCAGCAACACGTAAGTAATACCTCTGGTATTGTAAGCGTCTATAGGCTACGGTAACTGCTTAACATCAGGCGGGCCGTATGGTTGTATGCCATCTAAATTGTATAAAAAAAACCCTGGACCGATTTGGCTCATGTTCGAACTTAAAAAATATTTTCCTTATTGTTATACTACATTACTTTACTGTATTTGCGTAGTATGAAAGAAGATGTTCGTGTGTTACTATCGCATGTACTTATTATTATTAAAAGAAAAGTTTTAATGGCCCATTAAAAAAATGCGAGGCAGGCTTCGGGGACTGCCTATAGAAGTGAAAACTAAGTCACTTGTGAATAGAATCGTCGAGCTATTAAGCATAGCGCCTACGAGCAATTTTATATGTATGTATGTCTCCTCTCCTCTCCTGGCTGTCATGTCGCTTCGTGGGCGCACTTTCATACTAGCCCATAGACTTGATATGATGAGACAAATAAGTTGAAGAGACAAAGTTGCTCGTGGGCTTACTTTAGATTTTTTTTTGAATATGGAAAGCGTTCGGTGACGATGACGCGTGTTCCATGATTTTTGTTCAGCCAAAAAAGTGCTGAACGCGCCTAAAGAAGTTTTTTATTTAAAAAATACCGCTATTATATACTGCAGTCAGTCTTTCAGCTAAGACAATAAACAAGAATGCTTATTGAAATACCACACAAATACCTACACATCAAAACACTTAACACTTCAAACATAATTACTAAATTCTCAAAGTAATTGAGTTAAATAATATTATTGGAGTGGCAATTAACCGCCATTTGAGTTACATTTAATTATCACGTAATTGAGAATCAAATTGAAACATTATACCAAGTTATCTTCGTTAACAATTTAGACACGTGCCCAGATTGTGTCTAACGCTTTATCATTTATGAATTTCAATGTAGGTAATTATAAGTAAATCAAATCAATTATGAAATCTAACTAGCGGCTCGTCCCGGCTTCGGATGGACATGGACAATTTGTTTTAGTAGTTTTATAAATAAAATATAGCCTATGTTCATCATCATGTCACGTCTGCTGGACACGGGTCTCCTCCGGTTTTGTTTCGAGTTTTCCTTCTCTTTCAGTGGATATCGTCTGCCTGATTTAGTTCCTTAGACTCTTACGACCCAAATGGACTTACGACTGGAACGGGGTGTTGACATTTGTATTCTTAATCCGTCACCACACGGGCAGCCTCTGTTACTTACTAATAATATGGCTTTCTAATAGTGAAAGAATTTTGGAACGAAGTTCCTTATCGCGCGTTGTGAATGGGGGCTAGACCACGCTAGACGGAACAAAATCTTACGAAAAGTTGTCACGACACTTTTTTGTATTTTTTATTATTTTGGCGAATTCTCTAAACGGCCAATAATAATATGTCAAATTTGTGTAAGGAGGTTTTTGATCTAAGAGTAAAATAAGAGAACAATAAATTTAAATTTTATCTAAGAGTATAATAAATTTAATGAATTATGTTTGAATTTCGACCACGGGCGATCACTAGTATAAGGAGTCTTAAGGAATTATTTCAAGCATGTGTAGATAACTCTGTAAAGTACTTCGTTCCTATCTGGTGTCCCACGACACCACTCGGTTTTTTTATCAATCAATCAATCAATGATCAAGTAGTTTTTGAGTTAAATCGTAACAAACAATGTGCATGTTTTATACATATAAACCATCCGGAAGAAATTGTCTAAATGATAGTGAAAACCTTGTCAAAATCCGTTGCCTGGTTTAGAAGTAAGGGAAAGACTTATAAGGATTTATCGACTCTCATCGATGTTAAAAAATGTATCGTAAAATATATCCATGGCTGTGTCAATAGCAGGGTTAGTTCCACTTCGGAAAATATCAGCAACCTCAGGTGCCATGATACCGTTCCATAAATAGCAAATCGACGAAACAAATGTATCGTTTATCAAACTTAAGCTCAACACTTTGACAAGCTGTTGACATACAATCCGATCAATCCCAAATAGAAATACCGATCTAGTGTGAGTCGGACTTATACACGAAGGGTTCCGTACCAGTGAATACCGAAAATATCTGATTTAGTTTATTTATCTATGACTGGAGGCGATACTCGATAGCCATTGAAATTAAGCGTTTTTTTTCTATAAGTGTTTTTTTATTATTATCGCTGAGCGCCTCTTATATATTGACTTTGACTGCGCCAAATATTGTACTTCTCTGTACGCGCTATGTGTTTAAAAATGGGTAGGTACAAAGTTTTTTCTTAACGTATTAATCTATATATTAAGGCTAGACTGGTAGAAAAAACCTAGCATTAAGTCCGCCTACGTGCATAAAGTTTAATAACAAAATATTAGATGAAACCTCGAACAGCAAAACGTAGATATCATGCCTGCTTATCTTTCAGGAAAATAGCGTTAAGTTATGGTCTTAAATAATAAAAAAAAATAAAAGGAACAAACACAGTGGCAAAAGAAATTCATCCATCCATCTCAGCCATAAGACTTCCACTGCTGGACATATGCCTCCCCCAAGGATTTCCACATTGTTTGGTCCTGAGCTGACCTTGTCCATCGGTTACCCGCGACCTTTACCAGGTCGTCGGTCCACCTTTTTGGAGGCCTGTCTACGCTGCGTCTTCCAGTTCGTAGTCGCCACTCTAGAACCTTTCTGTCCCAACAAACATACTCTGCGGAGGCTTAGTAAAAGAGCCCCGTTATCACCCTTTGGGTGCGGAACCCTAATAAAGCTAACCGAAAAATAAAATAACAGCAATAAATCAATGTATTAAAGTCGTATGAATAAAAAAATGTTTATAGAAATGCCGAAGTTAATCCAACATTGACATCGAACGTTTAATTATGAAATAATGGAGGCTGAGTGAATTAGATAAATTAATCTCAAATATAATTTGGACGGATAATTTGGGCTCCGTTAGTTCGTGGGTTGTTGTCACGATTAAAAAGATGCGTGGTTTCCGAGTTCTTTTGTAATGTTTGATTTTAGATGATGTCAATAAAGGAATACCTAAATAATATTAATTCTAAATGTAGATATTGACGTTTAATAAAATAAATTGTTGACAATAAATTAGTATAAAACTGCTGAAAATGGGCAAGCATTCAACAAGGTGAACCAATCAGGCGAAGATTACGAGCAGCCGATGGATAAGAGCAGCTCAGCCCCTCGGTAGTCGAATCGAAAAATCAAAAAAGCAAATAATGTATGGGATTTGACGTAAGTTTACGATATAATGTCGTAAACTTGCGTCAAATCCCATACATTTTCTTTTTTGACTTTTCGATTCGACTACCGTTTATGCCACTTGTCTAGAGGTGCAGGACCAATTGCTGTTGAAATCCTTAGGGGATTAGATTTCCGGACCTACGCTCATTTAACACCTAAGTAGTATCTCTGCATTAGAAATTGCTCCAAATCGTTATTTGGAGCGATTTACATTGCGTGCTTTAGTGAAAAAATCCCAAAACAGCGGAACATTTCTTGCACTAAAAGAAACTAAACAAAACTATATTAACACATACTCTGCTATAATATATTACTGTAATAAATTATCATGCTAATTCTCTAAACAGGTGTTAATTAGTTTACGTAAAAGCTCATACATAACATGTTTTTACTCATAAATAACTTTACCAAATCATATTTTATTTGTAAACCACCATGATATTTGCATTTTTCCATATTCAGTGCATGCCCTAAATCAGATGCAATTTACATGCATTTAGAGTTTGTGTTGAGCTGTGCTTACACTGCGCTGGTAATTTAACTTTTAAATGAATTTCACGTTAATTGATTCAGCCATTTGCTGTTAAAACTGGTGCATTATTCGTAATCATTAGTAGTAGGAGTAGCTGTAATTTTGTTATGTTTAGAGCGGTAGGGCACCATACTAGCGCGCAAGCCTGACTGGAGAAGTATCTCCTCCTTACAAACGCACGACCACAGCCAAATAACTACACACAGCGCGGGCTGTTATGTAGTTGTGCTCTTGAGTGAGGTCTCCACTGCTTATTTAGGGATGCGTTTTGAAAGAAATGTTTTCCTATCCCAGGGATTCTCGACCTGGTGTAAAAGAATGGGTCGGCAATAAAAAAATACTCATAGCTTCCCAATACCAATTTTGTTTTTGAGCACTATTTGTTATTTATATACATCTACTAGCTGTTGCCCACCGCGTGGATGTCGGTTATCGCTGCAAAGTGCTGCCTATGTGTTATTCCAGACCATAATCTATCTCTTTGCCAAATTTCATCCAGATCCATTCAGTAGTTTTTACGTGAAAGAGTAACAAACATCCATCCATCCATCTATCCATCCATCCATTCTCACAAACTTTCACATTTATAATATAAGTAAGATATATACAATATCATAATATAATATAATATTAGCTATATGGTATATATACAATATACCATATAGCTAATATATTTACACTTATTAAAAAAGGAAAAAAAATGTATATATATACAGAAAATACACGAAAAAAGGACGGGACTGCTTAAAAAGGCGTTATAAAATTTGTTATTTGATTGTGGTCTTCACTTCTTTAGCCAGGTGCAGATTTGTTCTCAGCCTGTAAACGTCATCAAGCTGATATGATGATGATAAAACTCATACTACCATCGCATCCCAAGTTTTGACATTACATCATATTATGAATGATTTCTTTCACATAACTATCTACTATATTCGCACCATCAGTGGAAAAGAGGCGTAAGTTGAGAAATGCCATTTAACAATTTTGAACCTTAACTGTAACTAAGCATAAGATGAAAATTGCAAAACAGGCGTATCTCATCTTAAATCCTTATTCTTCTGCAGGTGCGATATTATAATGCAGCGAAATAACCATCGTTAAAAATACATCAGCTCCCTCTGGATGTTTCTCTGAAACATACCTACAAATTTAAAGATAAAATACGGAAAGATAGGCCCAATTCAAGCCGAATAAAAAAGTAACCTACTTGTAATACATGAAGTTTGGAGTTCGAACCCAGCTTGCAGTATTTATAAAAATTACAATTTGTGAAATTCATATGACGATCTTCGCAAAGCGGCTGGGAGTAGCTGGATGCGGGAAGCCGAGGATCGTGCTAGGTGGCGTGCCCTTGGAGAGGCCTATGTCCAGCAGTGGACTGCGATAGGCTGATGATGATGATGATGATGATGATATGACGGACGGTGACGGATTAAGAATACAAATGTCATCACCCCGTTCTATCCCGAGGGTGTCGTAAGAGTCGACTAAGGGAGTAAGCCAAGCAGAAAATAACTACTGTAGGAGATGGAAAACTCAAAACAAAACCCTATGCCAACACGTCTGGCCAGCGGGGTATAGTAGGCTAATGATAACGATAATGGACGAGACCCGTGCCCAGCAGCGGGACGTTTATGGGTTGATATGATATCAAACTCAAACCTTTATGTGCGTATCAGACCTCTCGACTCTCGGAGTCGAACATAAGGCCTTATTTATTCCCATGGCAGTCATTTGCATTATCACTACTCACTACACTACCGCTGGCGGTTCAACTAATACCAGTTTTCAAGTTCATATTGATCGCAGCTGCGACACGAGAAAAGAATACGCCAAAACAACAGACCTTGCATTACATAGCAAATCTTTTGCTCTGGCAGCTCTACTTGAACTGGTGATACCCCATTTCTACCTATTTTCCTAAACATTGTATTGATTCTACGCGTAAATGAAAGGAAGAAAGGAGTTATAAGGTTTTTAAAAGGTCGGCAACGCGTGAGTGACACCCCTGGTGTTGCAAACGTCCATAGGCTACGGTAACTGCTTACCATCAGGCGGGCCGTATGCTTGTTTGCCACCTTGGTAGTATAAAAAAAAAATGGAAAATGACAAAATCAACAGGTCTTTAATTTGATAGAAAATTCTATCGCATAGCAGTTCTTCTTATATTGGTTACCTAAATAAACAAAAAGCACGTATCTTATTGATCCTATTTAACTGTGTGAATGAAATATTACGTCGAATTATCAGATCTTTAATTTAATAGCAAATCAATTGAATGGCAGTTCTACTTAAAATGGTTAGGTACTTAAATAAACAAAAAGTATGGTTTGTATAGCACACACACACATACACACACACACACGCATACACAAATTAAAACAACTGGAAGCTCAAGTCATAATTAATTTTTAATAAGCTATGATGGGTCTTGATACTTCGAAATTTAATTACAAGGGCCCCCGCAGACGAGCCCATATTATAATTATACGGTGTATGGTTCCGAGGGCAGATGGGTCGATGGGTCTGGTCAAGATTTTGCCCATTGATAACAAATACCTACGTAGATATAGTATACTCGTACATTCAACGTTGGGTTTCATTTATTTTTGTAGGTCGGATTGGGGTCTAAATATTTAAGTTTATTTTGTTAATTAATTAATTAATGGTTTATCTTTAAATATGTTAACCTTAAAAGCGGGTAAGCCCGACTGGGGAAGGACCTCTACGCTACAGAAGACGACAGCCAACTAACTATACACAGTAGTGTAGTTGTGTTCCTGTGTATGAGTTTCGAGTACAGGTTAATTGAGTACAGGGACAAAAACTTGTGTGATAATGTATGAGCATAAATGTCCTGAGTCTAGGTCTGGGTGTATTTTGTGTCGGTTAATTGTATGTGTGTAAAATCCCCCGCGATACCAGGGCTTGTTCCCTAGTGCAGAAGTAGTAAAAAAAAAGGTTTTTCTTTGAGCGCTGGTGACCTGTACTCACACACAGGAACACAACTACACCGCTGTGTGTGTAGTTATTTAGCTGTGGTCTTCTGTAAGGAGGTCTTTCTCTAGTCGGGCTTGCCTGCTAGTATGGTGCCTTGATCTAAAATTAAGACTCGAGTAGCCGTAACTCACGGTTATAAAATTCCTTAATACGTGGTTAACGTGAGGTAGACCAGTTATAGTAGCTCTTAGATAATATCAAGTGAATTATAACTAGTTAACTATCGTTTATCAGCGACTTCGCGAAGGTGAAATCGGTTTCGAAATTTATTTTCTTTACGTGCGCCTGCTTTCTTTGCGGCATAAATTTCCATTTTTTTAACAATAATATGGGCTGGTTGTGAGGAATCGAGGATCGTGTCAAGTGGTGTACGTCTGGAAGGGCCTATGTCCATCAGTGGACTACTGGACATAGGGCTGTTGAAGAATAATAATGTCCTCCAAACCAAATCTCAGACATATCGGTTAAACTCGACGAAGACTAGCCAATGCGCAGGATATATCATTGTGCATACATAATATGTATGATATAATGTATGGAGGAGACCCGTGCCCAGCAGTGGGACGTTTATGGGTTGAAGTGATGATGATGATGATGTGCTCAATAACAGGTGCATTCTTTATTCCCCCACTCGCGGTACATTACACATAGTACCATACATTACACGACAATTTAACATGACTGGAAACAAAACAGGCGTACGGGATGCAAACACCGCCCATTTCCAAGCTTTGGGCATTTATTCTATTTTTTTTTTAATGCAATATCGATATTTATTTCAACCCAGGAATTGAACCCAGGACCTCGCATCAGCAGTCGCACTCAACAACTACTAGACCAAGGAGATATAGTTATAGCATAATTTATATTGTGTATGTCAGATTGAATTCCAGGCACATACAGTTTAGCTTAATTCATTAAGAAAATCTAAACGTAAACAACGTTGTTTATGTTTAATTTGATTAATTACTTGCTAATTCTGTTACTAGTCCAAGAGCCGTACCATGACGTCCATGTCTTTTCGATCGTAATTTAAAATTCAACTTCAAAATAAACCCACATAAAAAAACTTGAGAGGTGTCAAGGGACACCCGGATGGAACGAAGTTTCACATAACACACATATTTTTATTTTATTTTTTATTATGTTAAATAAATAATTAAATTATAATTTAATTATTATTTAATTAATAATATTAATATTTTAATATAAATATATTATTATAATGTTATCTGGCTTACTTTCTATAAGAGAGAGAGACAGACAGAGAAAAATGCGCACGCCGCACAGCTTACAATAGCTTACTATAGTAAAAAGTGTCGTGACAACTTTTCGTAAGAATTTTTTCCGCCTAGCCCCCTTTCACAACGCGCGATAAGGAACTTCGTTCCAAAAATATAATGCTTTTCCCGGCTACAGCAAACGAATAGCTTAATTTTGTGCTATTCAGGCATTTTCACAGAACATTTAAAAAAAAATAGGATTTATACGTCATCACAGGAAAGTATAAAAAGATTGGATTCAATCTTCGTTTATGTAAATTGGCTCGACTGATTTGGCCGTTCAGTAATTGTTGCGGTTGGCATTCTCTGGGCACCGAATCGCAACGTTCACAGAAACGCATTACACAGACAATGGTCTGGCAAAATCAATTATTTAAACTTTAATGCGATTCTCTCGGAACTGAATGGAAGGAAAACAGAGTGTTACTTTCCTTGATGCTTAACGTCTAAGTAAATCGAACAAATCCAATTACTTGGATTGAGTTGGTCTGACGATAGATATGTTTCTATCACAGTTATAGGAACAAACTATTTCAATTAGTGTTTGTTTTGATATTAATTCCAGTTAATGTACACACGGCAACGGAGATAGCAGTACAGAGCCGCTATATGAAGGTTTATTTTTTAAGAAAACTATTGTATATATTTCTGTGGAATTTGGTAACAGTTTACAATTAGACTAAACCTACAGATAAAAATATATTTTACGCAAATTCATACAACGAAGATTATTTCTAAATAAATAATCTTCATTTAGCGGCCCTGAACAGCCATCTGCGTTGTCCACCGCTGTTGGGTGCAAATGGTGTGTGATCTCATTAATCAAATTTCGATAATCGTCCGCATTTTTAGCAAAAATCTTAGCGCGATTTTAATCTATACTTATATGTATTATAAAACTGAAGAGTTTGTTTGTTTGGTTGAACGCGCTAATCACAGAAAGTTCTGGTTCGATTAGAAAAAATCTTTTTTTTGTTGAATAGTGCATTTATCCAGGAAAGCTATAGGCTATATAACATCTCGCTATGATCAATAGGAGCGGAGCAGTAGTGTGTGAGATATGTTGCAAATTTGGGAAAATATTCATAATTACCACGCGGACGAAGTCATGGGCGATCCCTAGTATACTATAAATTCCTGGATCAGGGGCACCATGCAAGCGAGCTTGTTTGACTGGGGAAAGACCTCCACCTTACAAGAAACTACAGCCAAATAATTACACACAGTCGTTGTATTTCTGTGTGTACAGGTCTCCAGCGCTCATTTAGGGAATGGGTTGGCAACACGCAAGTGAAAGTGAGTATTGAAAGCGTCCATAGGTTACGGTAACTGCTCACCATCAGGCGGGCCGTATGCCACCTAAGTAGTATAAAAATAACACACCCTCAATGTCACTCTCAGCAATCTCATTTTTAAGTGTAATTCTGCTTCTTTATTCTTGCATTGTGTGTTACCTACCTAGCTGTTCCTTTTCGAATTGTGAAAACTAACACTTGAGCACGGAATATCTTCACTTGAGTGCAACCTTTGAATTATTCTGAGGCATGTCCAGTATCTTTTATTATCTAACATTTATCTAAGAAATATCACAAAGTTCTACCTTCCATATTTGGTCAAAACCATTCAATAATTCATTAAGTAGGTAACTGATTTATTGAATGGGACTTTAAAACATAATGTTAGCTGTTTTTTAATCATCTTTGCTAAAGATTTATCCCACGCACTGTCCAAAATGAAAGATTAATGGGGGAAATTAAGAATTAATCTAAAACAAAAACTTAAGATTAAAAACGTCATGTTTATACTTTAAGTAGATTAGAGAGGTGGGGCACCAGCGAGCAAGCCCGACTGGGGAAGGACCTAACAGAAGACCACAGCCAAGCCAAGAAGAAACGTATTCCTATCCCAGGGATACTCCGATCTTAAAGCCCTGGTTTAAAAACATGTGCCAACCCATGTTTTTAAACCAGGGCCACACGCAAGTGACACCTCTGGTATTGTAAGCGTCCACAGGCTACGGTGTCCATAAGCATCGCGATAAAAAGTAGCCTATGTGCTATCCCAGACTATAATCTATCAAAGATAGATTATCCCAAATTTTATTCAGATCCGTTCAGTAGTTTTTAAGTGAAAGGGTAACAAACATACATCCATACAGTCTTACAAACTTTTGTGTTTATAATATTAGTAGGATTGGGTCGACAACACGCATCTGATACACCTTGTATTGCAAGCGGCTATTTATTTTTATTGTTTATTTTAATTACCAATCACATAAAACATTACAATCATACATAAAAGTACCACTTAAGCTTCCAGAGCTTGTGTGTGGCACATAACAATTTCTGACGTTATTATAATATTGTTAGCAGAAGGTAGCGTAGACAAGTCTTCCTTATATATGTATAAATAAATAACATTCCATTGTAAATTGAATAAAAATCAAATTGCCTACAAATCATCATTCCATCATCATAACATATTCACAATTTCGACAAAAAATATGACTTTAGTTTATATTTTATGTTCCTCACATTAATTATTTCACGTATGGGGGTAGGCAACGAATTGATAAGCCGCGGAACGAGGAAGAAGAGAAGCTACAGTCAGGCTTTAGGCTTGTTTGCCACCCAAGCAGTATAAAAAAATAGATTTAACAAAGTAGGTACCTATCTCCCTAAAGCGACATGTGTTCTAATCCCTTCACTCACCAGACACAATATTAATTCTAGAATAAGGCTAACTTAGACACATTCTAGAATGATAGAAGTGACAAAATGACAAACAAAAATTACTTCTCATGATAACATTTTCAAACATTCACGATATAGGGGTCAATAACGCGTGAGTAATGCTTTTAGTATTGCAAGCATCCCTAGGCTACAGTAACTGCTTACCATAAGGCTGGCCACACGCTTTTGTCGTCAAGACAATATAAAAAGGTGTTAGTTTAAAAACCGGTCTTATCACTAAAAGATTTTTTCCAGGCTTACACCCATTTATTTTTTGCTTATTCTTACTATGATAAACTCAAACTCAAACTCAAAATTCATTTATTCATTTAGGTTACAAGGTAACACTTATGAAGGTCATAAATTATGAATAAACCAGAAAGATGATGTCAGCAAAATTTTCCTACGGCTAGTTCGCTGAAGTGGAGCCTTGAGAAGAACTAGCAAGAAACTCAGGCCACTCTTTTTAATCGCCAGATAGTTACAATCTTTTGTAAAATACAAGTATGATAGCATGCAAGCTGATGCAGACAAAACACGATACTAACTATATTGATAAAATAAGGTAATCGTACTTAGTACTGGTCGTGCGAGAAAAAAAAATAAAGTATGGTGTTAAAGTCTGCTTCAATTTACATATTGCTATTAAAGAATAAGGCAATATGTGAATAGTGACAATTTATATTGTAAAATTTAACGTATTGCTACTAAAGAAATAAACAAAGAAAAAAAAAAGAAGAAAAAGTACAGAATTATCACTAGAATTCACAATGTGCCTCACGTCACAAATAAGAACTTATGTACTAAGCTGATTTATTGTAAATTAAACAAACAACTATATAATGCAACTAATTCTAAGACTTTTTATCGTTCAAATAATCATTTATTGTATAATAGCCCTTCCCTATGAGATGATTTTTAATAGTAGGTTTAAATTTGTGTAAGGGCAAATTCATTATCTCTTTCGGTAATTTGTTAAAAAAACGTATACCGAGTCCTACAAATGAATTATGCACTTTGTGTAAACGATGGTACGTGCCAACTAACTTATGTTTATTTCTGGTATTTACTGAATGAATATCACTGTTCTTACTATATAGATCAATATTCTGTTTAACAAACATAATATTTGCAAATATATATTGAGATGCAACTGTTAAAATACCTATTTCTTTAAAACGTTCTCTAAGATAAACTCGTGAGCCTAGGTTGTAAATTGAGCGTACAACTCGTTTCTGAATTAAGAAAATAGTTTCAATATCAGCAGCCTTGCCCCACAGCAATATGCCGTAGGACATGACGCTGTGAAAATAACTAAAATAAACTAATCTAGCCGTATCTACATCAGTAAGTTGTCTTACTTTACTAACTGCAAAAGCCGCAGAGCTAAGCTTACCTGCGAGGCATGATATATGGGCTCCCCATTGAAGTTTACGATCTAAAGTTAAACCCAAAAAAACTGTAGACTCAACAAGTGAAATAGCTTCATTATTTAGACTTCAATTAGTGGTAACACTTCTTACGTTAGGCATGGTAAATTTAATGCATTTAGTTTTTTTTGAATTTAACAGTAGATTATTTGATGTGAACCAGTCCAGGACTTGTGCGAGAGAACCATTTACAACATCAAAGTTACTTTCTTTACGGTCAATTTTGAAGAGAAGTGATGTATCATCTGCAAATAGCACTATGTCGCACAAATCCTGTACAAAGAAAGGTAAATCATTTACATACACTAAAAAGAGAAAAGGACCTAGAATCGAACCCTGGGGCACGCCCATTGCTATAGGTAATCCAGAAGACCTATTTCCATTTACATCTACGTGTTGAACCCTGTGACTCAGGTAGGCAGCAACAAGATTAAGTGCAGCGCCCCTAATACCGACTACCTAATAATGACTTAGCTTTCGCAAAAGCGTATTGTGTTCAACGCAGTCAAAAGCTTTAGAGAGGTCACAGAATACACCAATAGCATCCATAGAATTTTCCCAGGCATCAAAGATATGTTTTATTAATGTAACACCTGCATATACGGTGGAGCGACCCTTTGTGAAACCATATTGCTCTTTGTGTAATAATTTATGTAAGTTAAAGTGACTCTCTAATTGCTGCAGTATAATTTTCTCAAAGATTTTACTAATAGCGGGCAATATGGATATTGGTCTAAAGTTAGTAGGGTCGCTCTTAGATCCATTTTTAAATAACGGTATCACTTTACTGTGTTTCATTAAATTGGGAAACACACCTGCATCCACACATCTATTAAATATTACAGCCAGATGTGGCGCTATATTAAAATAGATGTGGCGCTATATTGATCATTGATAAAAAGCAGAAAAGGTATCGCGAGGTCAGTTGGGTATGAATGAATGACACAAACACAATATAGCACGCGTTTATATACAAATATAACAATGGAAAATAATTTTGTGAAAACCGATGCGTGGGAAGCGAGCTTCTTGTGGCGGGGCTCACATATTCGACTGATTGTTCTAGAATAAAACAGAAGGTAACACGGCTGGCGGCCGATGTGGCCCGATTTCGGGAGGTAAGCCGAGCCACAGAATACTTAATAGTACAGGTACAGAAGGTTCACTTCGCTAAATCATTTAAACAAATATCAACTTTGATCGCACATAATAGAGCGCAATTCAGCTCCCCAGCACAAAACTTACCTACTCGTTTATTCACCTACAAATTGGCTCCCTTTGTATTGCGTATTTCTGGACATTATGGTTGTCACTTAGAGATCAATTTTGATCTGAAGTACCTGTTAGGTTTAGGTAGGTACTTACTATACTTTTGTAAACGAGTGACTTTTTAAATAAATCTGGACATGTGGGGACATATTCAATGTAGGTACTTAGTAACTAAATTATAAGAACTAGTAGTGTGTGTCCACATCACAGGATGACAGGACTGATCAAACCACTAAAGAACAAATTATAATAATGGGTACTAGCTGTTGCCCGCGGCTCCGCCCATGATTATGTTTTTGATTAAATTAAAAATAGGTACCTATT